>VYZX01030111.1:4929-21060 GCA_013401335.1 Brachypteracias leptosomus
GCGTGGCTATGGTGGGCAGGCAGGGCCTGGAACCCTCCCCCAGACCCCTCCATGGAGCCCCCATGTCCCACCTGACCTCCTCCAGCCCATCTCATGGGGCTTGGACATCTTCAGACCCCTTCCCATGTCCTCCTTGACCCCTTCCAGCCCATCTCATGGGGCTTGACCACCTCCATGTCCTCCTCCCATGTCCCCAATGTCCCACACGCCCCCATCCCAGCCCATCTCATGGACCTTCCCCATCTCCACATCCTCACCTGACCTCCTCCAGACCTTCTTATGGAGCTTCACCACCTCCCATGTCCTCCTTGCCCCCTTCCAGCCCCACCCCATGGAGCCGTGTCCCCCGGAGCTGCTCCGGCGGCAGAAGCGCCGCGAGTTGGACGCTCGGCGCAGCCGGAGCCGCATCCGCCTCGGGGGCCACCTCGACCGCTGGTGTCGCCTCAAGGACCAACTGGGCTTCACCCTCCACTCCCAGTTGGCCCAGTTCCTCCTCGACAGGTGGGTGGTGGGACCTCCACAACATCTCCAGAACCTTCTGGATGGGGTGTTGGGGGTTGACTCGCTCGTTGTTCCTCTTCCCACCTCAGGTACAGCTCAAACGGATCCATCTGGAGCTCGGGTAGGTGGCCTCCAACCTCACGTCCAGGGTGGTGTCCATGGCTTGGGGTCCACCAGCAGGTGGTGCTGGTGGGAGAAGATCCCCCATTGGGTGCTCCTGGAGATGTTGCTCCTTGGTGCGGGGGTTGGTGGTGCCTCCAAGTCTGTATTTATGGAGCTCCTCCTCTGGTGGGACCACCAGAACCCCCCTGAGATGCTGGGAGGTGTCCCACCAACCCCCCCACACTGGAGAACACCCCAGGAGATGAGTTTTGGGGCTGTTTTTGGTGTCTCCAGCAGGAGAGCAGGAGCCCAACGTCCTCCAGGCCGACGCTCTCCAACGTCTGGTTGTCCTCTCCCATGGCCATGGCCAAGAATGTGGCTTCGTCCCCGACGTGAAGCCCCCGGGGCCGGGGAGAAGGTCCCAGCTGGTGTGGGAGTGTGTGGCCGGGCACAGCTTCTCCTGGGGGGTCCCAGGAGGTGCCACCCCCACCGGTGGCCACCAGCAGCATGGAGAAGACCCGGGTGGGGCCGTGGAGGACCCGGCTCAGCGGAGGTGGCCCCGGAGAACCGGGGTGGCCACCGGGTGCAGCTCTGGGAGGGGTGAGACCCAAGAGGAGGGAGAAGATTCAGGGGGTGGGGACCGGAGAGAAGAGCCTGGAGATGATGGTGGAGATGGTGGTGGCAACACAGGTGAGGTCCTGAGACCCCTTCTCCATCTTCATCCCCCATCTTCAACCCTTCTGGTGACCTCTTGATGTCCCTTTTTCTGTTGACCTTCTCATCTTCAGCCCTTCTCCTGTTGTCCTCTTGATCTTGAACCCTTCTTCTCATTGACCTCTTGATCTTCAACCCTTCTTCTGTTGACCTCTTGATGTCCCTTCTGTTGATCTCTTGATCCTCCATCTTCATCCCTTCTCCTAATTGACCTTTTGATGTCCCTTCTGCTGTTGACCTTTTGATGTCCCATCTTCATCCCTTCTCCCCTCCATGTCTTCTGGTCCCTCCCCATCCTCCTCCTCCTCCTCTTCCTCTCCCACCCTCCTGGGATCTTCACCTCAGCTCCTCTCCTCACAGCTCCTCAGGTGCCACCAGAGATGGAGACCATGGCAGAAGATGACCACGGGAGGTGAGTGGTGGCTCCTTCTCCTCCTTCTCCTCTTGCTCCTCCTCCTGCTCCTCCTTGACGTTGCTCGTTGGGTTCCTGCAGCGCCCCCGAAGCCCCGGAGAAGCTGCAGCTCCAAGGAGAAGAGGAGGAGGAGGAGGAGCTGGAGGAAGACGATGACCTCACCTACACCGATGACCTGCGTGATGAGAACTATCACCCAGCCCTGGGCAGGTGAGGAGGCCCCAGAGCCCCTGGGGTGGTGTCCATGGACTGGGGACCTCCCAGTGCTCCCAGTTCCACCAGCCCAGTCCAGGTGGGACCTCACTGGAGGGGGTTGAGCCATGTCCTACCACGTCCAACCATGTCCTACCCCATCCAACCATGTCCTACCAATGTCCAACCATCTCCCATCACATCTAACCAAGGTTCCACCACCTCCAACCATCTCCTACCACATCCAGCCAAGGTCCTACCCTGCCCAACCATCTCCTACCACATCTAACCAAGGTCCTACCACCTCCATCCATGTCCTACCACATCCAACCATGTCCCGCCACCCTCAACCATCTCCTACCACACCCAATTGAGGTCCTGCCACATCTAACCAAGGTCCTACCACATCCAACCATCTCCTACCACATCTAACCAATGTCTCACCACCTCCAACCATCTCCTACCACCTCCAACCACCTCAACCACCTCCCCCTGTCCCATCTCCTCCGCAGTGACTCGGACCCACCACGACGTCACCCCCAGACCAAGGCCCAGAAGAAACTGGTCAAGGAGGAGCAGCCCCTGAACGAGTCCCCCCCGAGCAGCTCCAGCCCAGCAGAGGAGAAGAGTGGCCGAGGCAGGTGAGCCCCAGGAGGTCCACCCTGGTGTGGAGATGCTGGAGGTGGGCACCAAGGTGTCCATCTTGGAGGAACCATCTCACCATGGCCACCAAAGGAGAGTTTTGGGGCCTCCTGGAAATGTTCCTGCCGAGGAACCAGGTGGAAATCACCCAAGGCAACCAGAAATGCCCAAGCCCTTGACCAGAAGGTCCATCTTGGTGTGGAGATGGGCACCAAGGTGTCCATCTTGGAGGAACCATCTCACCATGGCCACCAAAGGAGCATTTTGGGTGGCAGGAGCCCCAAATCCAGATCTTCCACCTCTGGTGGAGCTCTTGTGTCCACCTGGAGACGCTTCTCCAGCAGCCTGAGGAGCTCTGGAGGACCCAGCTCTGGAGAGTCCCACCTCTCAAGCCCATGGAGATGTCCAAGTGGTGACATCAACCCCCCCCAACCTCAAGCATTGGTCAAGGGGCAGCTCAATGACATCACTGGAGGCATCTCAACCGCTTGGAGCTTCTCCAAACACTCAAAGGATTCGTTGGGGCTTTATGGAAGGGCCTTGACTTGGGTGGTCTTGATGGTGAACCAAGAGGATGGTCCATGATTGGTCCATGAGGATGGGCCACGACTGATCCATGAAGGATGGTCCAAGAGGATGGTCCATGACTGGTCCATGAAGGATGGTTCATGACTGGTCCATGAAGGATGGTTCATGACTGGTCCAAGAGGATGGTCCATGATTTATGGTCCATGATTGGTCCATGAGAGATGGTCCAAGAGGATGATCCATGAAGGATGGTCCATGAGTGGTCCAAGAGGATGGTCCAAGTGTTGCCTCTTGGCTCTGCCACGAGGAGACCTCACGTTGATGGGTTAAGGGTTAGAAAAGCCCCTTCTTGGGTGAAATCTGAGGAGCAACCATGTCCCACCACCCCAGAATGTGTCCTCCTGGGGCCTGGGATGGCACCAGCAGCAGAAGACCCCGAAGCTCCTCATGTAAGTGTCGTGGTGGCTCCACTGAAGCCTCTCTTGACTTGTCTCCTCCACCTTGAGGGGTCTTTTGGGTGCTCTACACCCTTTTCTGCCTCTTTCCAGCTCTGGAAGCTCCTGGAAGAGGCGACGTTCTCCTGGAGAGCTGGTCCCACCAGAGGAAGACTTGATGGTAAATGTGACCTGGGTGGGTTTGGGGCGGGAGATGTTCCTCCATTGACCAATCTCTTCATTTCTCCCCCAAATACCCATTTTGGGGCTTTTTTAACCCATTTTTCCTCCATTTCAGGCCCATCTTCCAGAAATTGCTGCAGTTCCCACGGCGCCGAAGGTCAACGAAGGTGGTGGGAGGTTGGGGTTGACCTTGAACCTCCTGAGATGTGTCCAAGAACCATGTGAAAGAGTTTTTTGTACCAAATAAAGAATAAATTCCTCTTTTTTGAGGCTGAAAGGTGCATTTTTAGCGGTGTTTCCGGCTCCGATGAGAGAAACGTGGCCCAGAATGGAAGAAATCCAAGAGAAATGGTCAAAAACCAAGGAGAAATTGTCAAAATCCAAGAGAAATGGTCAATTGATGGTCAAATCCAAGAGAAATGGTCAAAAATCAAGGAGAAATGGTCAAAAGTCAAGGAGAAATGGTCAAATCAAAGAGATGGTCAAAAATCAAGAAGAAATGGTGAAAAATCCAAGAGAAATGGTCAATAAATGGTGAAACCCAAGAGAAATGGTCAAAAATCAAGAGAAATGGTCAATAAATGGTCAAATCAAGGAAAAGTGGTCAATTGATGGTCAAGTCAAAGATAAATGGTCAAAAATCAAGGAGAAATGGTCAAATAAAGGAGAAATGGTCAAAAACCAAAGAGCAATGGTCAAAAACCCAAGAGAAATGGTCAGTCAATGGTGAAATCCAAGAGACCTGGTCCCCACCAGGTGGTTCCTCAGGTAGGTTTCCTTGGAGACCCACCAGAAGGACCTTGGAGCACCTCAGCATCTCTTGAGACCAAGGAGAAGGTGCCAAGACCCTCACCCGAGATGTTTCTCTCCCGTTGCAGCTTCAAGAGGAGGCCCCGGGGGTGCGACGAGGACGTGGCCCAGATCGGCCCCAAGAGGATCAGGTACCGGGGGTGGTGGGAAGGAGAAGCTGAGAAGGTCCAGCTCAACCCCTCCGTGGTGGGGCACCCTTGGTGGGAGCCTCCTGAGGGGCTTGGTTGCCTTCAGAGGAGCTTCTGAGGGGTGGGCGAGGAGAAGGTGGGTGGGGAGGACCTGGTGGGTTGTCCCTCATGAGGTCTTCTCCTCGCTGGTGCCACCACCCACGGGTTCCTCCCCCGTGTCTCCTGCAGGAAGGCGGCGAAGCGCGAGATCCTCCTCTGTGACTTCGAGGGCTGTGGGAAGATCTTCTCCAACCGCCAGTACCTCAACGTGAGGCTCTGGGGACAACCCTTGGGCTTGAAGCCACCTCAGATACCTCTTTGGGGGCCACCACGAGCTTTGGGTCCATCCAAGCTCCGTTTTGGGTGTTGGCCTCAAGCTGGACTTGGAGGACAAGTCTTGGAGTCCTTGGAGTCCTCCAACCATGGAGGACTTGGTGGCCCCACGTGTCCAGTGGTGGTTGAGGTCACTTGAAGTCCCACCACACACTCCATGGGGGGGAAGGTTGGCCCTGGAGGGGCCTCCTCTGAGGGCACGTCCTTGGTGGGTCTTCTTCTCACCTCTTTCTTCTCCTCCCCACCACGGCAGCACCACAAGAAGTACCAGCACGTCCACCAAAAGACCTTCACCTGCTCCACCCCCGGCTGTGGCAAGTCCTTCAACTTCAAGAAGCACCTCAAGGAGCACGAGAAGCTCCACAGCGGTGAGTTGGTCACCTCCAGATGGGTCCCCAACCTCTTGAGATGTCTTCTCCTTGCCTTGGGTTGAGCCACAACCACCTTTGGGAGATGTTTCCACACCCAGTTGGGTTTTGTTCTTCAAGATCCACCCCCAAGCTCTTGGGTTTTGGGTTGGGGAAGCATCTTCTCACCTTCAGCATCTCCTGGAGGTGCCCCCAAGCCCTGATCTCCCTTTCTTCTGGCCCTCAGACAAGAGGGACTTTATCTGCGAGTTCTGCGCCCGCTCCTTCCGCACCAGCAGCAACTTGATCATCCACAGGAGGATCCACACCGGGGAGAAGCCTCTGCAGTAAGTGCAACAAGGTGGCCACCAACGTCCAGGCTTGGGCCACCAACCAGGGATTGTCCTCCTGGGGAGGCCACCCCTCAAATCTTGGGGGGTTCCTCACTCCCAGAGGGACCTTGAGGGGGTGGAGATGGTGGGGAAGGGGCTGGAGAAGGAGGAGGAAGTTCTGGAGAACTTGTGAGGAGCAACTGAAGGATCTCAGGGGGGTTCAGCTGGAGAAAAGGAGGCTCAGGAGAGACCTTCTCACCCTCCACAACTCCCTGAGAGGAGGTTCTGGGGAGATCCTCAAGTGATGGGACAAGAGGAACCGGCCTCAGGTTGCCCCAGGAGAGGTTGAGGTAGGACCAGGTCTCGATGTTCCTCATGATGAGGTGGGCCCAGGTCTTGATGTTCCTCATAAAGATGAGGTGGGACCAGGTCTCAATGTTCATCTTCATGAGGTGGGCCCAGATCTCAACGTTCCTCGTGAAGACGAGGTGGGCCCAGGTCTCTGTTCCTCATGGAGATGAGGTGGGACCAGGTGTTGNTCCCCTCCCACCCCCACCACCCACCTTCAGAGGAGGGTTGGAGAACCCAGAAGAACCTGGAATGTTGGTGGAGGAACCTCTGGAGGGNTCTGTTCCTCATGGAGATGAGGTGGGACCAGGTGTTGATGCTCCTCATGGGACCAAGTCCCAACGTTCCTCATGAAGACGAGGGGGGCCCAGGTCTTGGTGCTCCTCGTGATGAGGTGGGACCAGGTCTCAACGTTCATCTTCATGAGGTGGGCCCAGATCTCAACGTTCCTCATGAAGACGAGGTGGGCCCAGGTCTTGACACTCCTCATGACGAGGAGGGCCCAGGTCCCAATCCCCCATAACTCCTTTTTTTGCCCCTTTTCCCCCCAACCCCCCCCAGGTGTGAGATCTGTGGCTTCACCTGCCGCCAGAAGGCCTCCCTCAACTGGCACATGAAGAAGCACGACGCCGACACCTTCTACCGCTTCTCCTGCGACCTCTGCGGCAAAAGGTTCGAGAAGAAGGACAACGTCAGCGCCCACAAGAGCAAGAGTCCNGTCCCCTCCCTCCTGGGGGGGACAACGAGGTCCAGGTGCCAAAAATAGAAGAAATTGGCACTTTTTGGGGGGGAATTTCCAGGTTTCCCCCCAAACCCACGTGTCCCTCAAGGGGGAGCTCCTCAGGTTGCCCCAAGTCATGGTGGGATCTCCAATAAAGTTATTTTTGGGTAGAAAAAGGGGGTTTTTGTTTCCTCAATGTTGGGGTTCTCCAAGGAAACCAGGAGAAGGGGAATTGGTGCTGGGTGGAGCTTCTGGACCAGAAAATCCCCATAAAAGGAGATTTATGGTGGGAAGTCCAGGGGTGGTGGAAGGGGTTGAGGTGAGGGTGGGTCCTCCAGGCCCATAAATACCTTTAATTGGGGTTTTTCAGGGAAAATCATGAAAATTGACCCATTTTTGGAGGTCATCACATCAACAGAGGGAGGAAAACCCTCGAGAACAGGCCAGGAGATGGTTTTGGACCCAGCTCAAGGGGTCGGAGGAGGGTGGAGGCCCCAAAATGAGGTTGACCCAAACCTAACACACCAATAATGGGCTTCAAGAACCTGAAAATGAAGGAATTGGCCCCCAAAAATGGGGTGTTTTCCACCAAAAAAAGGGGGTTTTTTCCCCAGAAAGGTGTTTTTCACTCAAAAAAGTGAATTTCTCACCCAAAAAAGGTCCAACAACGACCTGTCCCCCTCCCTCCACCATTTCTCCCCCAAACCCAACATCCCCCCTCACCCAAGCAATTAAAATTAAATTAAAAGTCTCATTTTAAGTAGAATTAAGAATTTTCCACCCCAGCTCCCCCCCCGGAGATGGTTGGGGACAGAGAAGGTGCCTCAAGAGCAGCTTCACCCCCAAGACCCCCCCTAAAAATAAAAAAACACTTTTTTTTAACCCATAAACCATCAAATTATGAATTTTTAGGTATTTTTCTTGCACAGCAACTTTTATTTCCCCACTAAACAGGATGAGGAGACACCAAGAGCGTCGCGGGGGGGACACGAGGGGAGGGGGGGGCAGAAGCAGCGCCAGGTCACACCTAAAAATGAGGCTTCCCCCCCAAAATTCCACCTAAAATCCCGAAATTCCCCAAAAAGTCCCAAAAATCCACCCCAAAAAAAATCCAGGAACTTCGTGGCTCTTCCTGCAGCTCCAAAAAGACCCATTTTGGGGTGAAACCCCCTCAAAAATCATCAATTTGGGGTTGAAACCTCCCCTTAAAATCTTCTGTTTACTCCAATTTTGGGGTTAAACCCCCCTCAAAAATCATCAATTTTGGGGTCAACCCCCCCCCCCAAATCATCCAATTTTGGGGTTGAACCCCCTCAAAAATCCTCCCATTTACTCCAATTTTGGGGTCAACCCCCCCCTCAAAAATCATCAATTTTGGGGTTAAACCCCCCCTCAAAAATCAAACTCCTTTTTTTAATTCATCCAAAATTTCCACATTTGGGATCTTTGGGGGGAAATTTTGGGGTTAAACCCCCAAAAAAAACCACCCAGGGGGGAATTTGGGGTTAACCCCCCCCCCCAAAAAACTCCATTTCCTGCAGTTCCTGGGAGGGGGGAAATTTTGAGGGGATCTCAAGAATTTTTGGGGGGATCTCAAGATTTTTTGGGGGGGAAAAGGGGGAAATCAGGAACTATTTTCAGGTCACCTCGAGGAGGGAAGAGATGCCTCAAAATTGGATTTTTTGGGGGCTCTCAAGATTTTTGGGGGGGATCTCAAGAATTTTTTGAGGGGAAGGTCTCAAGATCTTTTTGGGGGAGATCTCAACAATTTTGGGGGGAGATCCCAAGAATCTTTTGAGGGGAGATCCCAACAGTTTTTTGGGAGATCCCAACAATTTTTTTGAGGGGAAGGTCTTAAGATCTTTTTTGGGGGAGATCTCAAGATCTCTTTTGGGGGGGTCTCAAGATCTTTTGGAAGATCTCAAGAACTTTTGGGGGTCTCTCAAGAACTTGGGGGAAATCTCAAGAATTTCGGAGGAGGATCTCAAGATTTTTGGGGGAGATCCCAAGAATTTTGGTAGATCCCAATAATTTTTTGGAGGGGAGATCCCAACAATTTTTTGGGGGGGGATCTCAAGAATTTTTTGGGAGATCTCAAGAATTTTTTGAGGAGACTGGGGGTCTCTCAAGAGGAGATCCCAAGAATTCTTTGAGGGAAAGGTCTCAAGATGTTTGGGAGATCTCAAGAACTTCTGGGGGTCTCTCAAGAACTTGGGGGAAATCTCAAGAATTTCGGAGGAGGATCTCAAGATTTTTGGGGGAGATGCCAAGAATTTTGGTAGATCTCAAGAGTTTTGGGGGAGATCTCAAGAACTTCTGGGGGTCTCTCAAGAATTTTGGGAGGAGATCCCAAGAACTTAGGAGGAGGAATCTCTCGAACTTTTCGGGTCCCCCTCAGTTGCAAAGGGAGAGGGAGGAGCCGACGTAGAAGAGCCAGAAGAAGGGGAAGATCCTCTCGGTGAAGGCGGCGGTGAAGGTGAAGATGGGCGCCATGTTGTCGGCGTTGTAGAAGGCCACCCACCCGCCCTCGTAGTCCAGGTAGACCCCGATCTTGCGCGGCCGCTCGCAGAGGGACAGGGGGGTCTCCGGGGAGGTGAAGGCCTGGTACTGGTCCCAGTTCTTGCCCTTCCAGTTCAACCCCACCGCCCAGATCCCCTCCTCGGGGGCAAAGTCGATCTTCTCCTTCCTCCGCACGGACTCGCGGGCGGCCCCCAGCACCCAACTCTCCCCGTCCCCCACCTCCACCTCCCAGTAGTGGCGTGGAACCCCATCTTAGAACCCTGGAATCCCATCACAGAACCTTGGGACACCATCTTAGAACCCCATTTTAGAACCTTGGAACCCCAACTTGGAACCATGGAACCTCCTCTTAGAGCCATGGAACCCCATAATCATGGAATCCCATCTTGGAACCCCATCTCAGAACCTTGGGACAATGCCACAACTGCCACAGTGAAGGTCCCACCCCCAGACCCAAGTGTCCTCACCTGTGTCGTTCTCCAGCTCGAACCGGAGGTTTTCTGGGGAAAAAAAAAGAGGAATTTAGATCCTTTCATAGGAATCCCTCCCAAATTCACCTTTTTGGGGCCAAATTCTGCCCCTGAAGGGCCCAAATTTCCCCCCATTTAGGGCCCAAAGTTTGGACCCTTTGAGGGCCCAAATTTCTCCTAAAGGCCAAAATTTCATCCCCTCAAGGGCCCAAATTTTGCTCCTTAAAGCCCCAAATTTCTCCCCATTCAGGCCCCAAATTTGGATCCTTCAAGGGCCCAAATGTTGCTCCTTAAACCCCCCAATTTCCACCCATTACAGNCAAGATTTTTGGGGGAGATCCCAAGAATTTTGGTAGATCCCAATAATTTTTTGGAGGGGAGATCCCAACAATTTTTTGGGGGGGGATCTCAAGAATTTTTTGGGAGATCTCAAGAATTTTTTGAGGGGAAGGTCTCAAGATCTTTTGGAGATCCCAAGAATTCTTTGAGGGAAAGGTCTCAAGATGTTTGGGAGATCTCAAGAACTTTTGGGGGTCTCTCAAGAACTTGGGGGAAATCTCAAGAATTTCGGAGGAGGATCTCAAGATTTTTGGGGGAGATCCCAAGAATTTTGGTAGATCCCAATAATTTTTTGGAGGGGAGATCCCAACAATTTTTTGGGGGGGGATCTCAAGAATTTTTTGGGAGATCTCAAGAATTTTTTGAGGGGAAGGTCTCAAGATCTTTTGGAGATCCCAAGAATTCTTTGAGGGAAAGGTCTCAAGATGTTTGGGAGATCTCAAGAACTTTTGGGGGTCTCTCAAGAACTTGGGGGAAATCTCAAGAATTTCGGAGGAGGATCTCAAGATTTTTGGGGGAGATCCCAAGAATTTTGGTAGATCCCAATAATTTTTTGGAGGGGAGATCCCAACAATTTTTTGGGGGGGGATCTCAAGAATTTTTTGGGAGATCTCAAGAATTTTTTGAGGGGAAGGTCTCAAGATCTTTTGGAGATCCCAAGAATTCTTTGAGGGAAAGGTCTCAAGATGTTTGGGAGATCTCAAGAACTTTTGGGGGTCTCTCAAGAACTTGGGGGAAATCTCAAGAATTTCGGAGGAGGATCTCAAGATTTTTGGGGGAGATGCCAAGAATTTTGGTAGATCTCAAGAGTTTTGGGGGAGATCTCAAGAACTTCTGGGGGTCTCTCAAGAATTTTGGGAGGAGATCCCAAGAACTTAGGAGGAGGAATCTCTCGAACTTTTCGGGTCCCCCTCAGTTGCAAAGGGAGAGGGAGGAGCCGACGTAGAAGAGCCAGAAGAAGGGGAAGATCCTCTCGGTGAAGGCGGCGGTGAAGGTGAAGATGGGCGCCATGTTGTCGGCGTTGTAGAAGGCCACCCACCCGCCCTCGTAGTCCAGGTAGACCCCGATCTTGCGCGGCCGCTCGCAGAGGGACAGGGGGGTCTCCGGGGAGGTGAAGGCCTGGTACTGGTCCCAGTTCTTGCCCTTCCAGTTCAACCCCACCGCCCAGATCCCCTCCTCGGGGGCAAAGTCGATCTTCTCCTTCCTCCGCACGGACTCGCGGGCGGCCCCCAGCACCCACCCCTCCCCGTCCCCCACCTCCACCTCCCAGTAGTGGCGCCCGGCCGAGAAGCCCTCGGCGGCCAGGACGCTGAAGGAGAAATCGAACCTCTTGGGGTTGGGGGGCAGCTCCTGGGGGGAGCTGCGGAGCCTCACGCTCCTCTTGTCCTCCGACAGGACCAGGTAGGGGTTGGCCGTGTCTGGGTCCAGGGAGAGGTCTCCTGGGGGAGAGGGAGGAGGAGGAGTTGGGTCTGGGGGGGATGGAAGCATGGAAGCCCATCTTGGAACCTTGTCTTAGAACCTCAGAACCCCATCACCATGGAACCCCATCTTGGAACCCCATCACCATCTTGGAACCTTGTCTTAGAACCTCATCACCATGGAACCTCCTCTTAGCACCTCAGAAGCCCATCTTGGAATCATGGAACCCCATCTTAGAACCTTGGAACCTCATCACCATGGAACCTCCTCTTGGAACCCCATCTTAGAACCCTGGAATCCCATCACAGAACCTTGGGACACCATCTTAGAACCCCATTTTAGAACCTTGGAACCCCAACTTGGAACCATGGAACCTCCTCTTAGAGCCATGGAACCCCATAATCATGGAATCCCATCTTGGAACCCCATCTCAGAACCTTGGGACAATGCCACAACTGCCACAGTGAAGGTCCCACCCCCAGACCCAAGTGTCCTCACCTGTGTCGTTCTCCAGCTCGAACCGGAGGTTTTCTGGGGAAAAAAAAAGAGGAATTTAGATCCTTTCATAGGAATCCCTCCCAAATTCACCTTTTTGGGGCCAAATTCTGCCCCTGAAGGGCCCAAATTTCCCCCCATTGAGGGCCCAAAGTTTGGACCCTTTGAGGGCCCAAATTTCTCCTAAAGGCCAAAATTTCATCCCCTCAAGGGCCCAAATTTTGCTCCTTAAAGCCCCAAATTTCTCCCCATTCAGGCCCCAAATTTGGATCCTTCAAGGGCCCAAATTTCACCCCCTCAAAGACCCAAATTTTGCTCCTTAAACCCCCAAATTTCCCCCCATTAAGGGCCCAAATTTTGCTCAAGGGCCCAAATTTCATCCTGAGGGCTCAAATTTTGCCTCTTAAAGCCCCAAATTTCCCCCCATTCATGTCCCAAATTTCACCCCTTGAGGGCCCAAATTTCCCCCTCTCAAGGCCCCAAATTTTTACCCCTTAAGGGCCCAAATTTCAACACCTGAAGCCCAAATTTTGCTCCTTAAAGCCCCAAATTTCCCCCCTTGAGGCCCCAAACTCCCCCTTTTCCACCCAAACTCCAGGTGTATTTCAGGAACCCCCATTTTTGATGGGAAATCCCCTTTTTCCCCCGTTCTCACCCTTGAACTCCAGCAGCACCTCCTTGAGCACGGCGCTTTTCTGGGAGAAGCTCTTGAGCTTCTTCTCCAGCTCCGTGAAACCGGCCTCGGGTTTGCAGAACATCCAACTCTCAAAGCTGGGGGGGCACAAAAAAGGGGAAATTCACCCCAAAAATCAAAATTCAGCCACCAAACTGGGGGTAGGGACCCACTTGGCCTCCGTTGGGAGCTCCCCAGGTCACCCAGTAAGGACCAAGTTCACTCACCTGCTCCCAGCTGGGACAAGACCCTGAGGAGAGAGGGGAGAAAACAAGAAATTAATTAATAAAACCTATTTTTTTTGGCCCCAGACTCTGGAATTTTGCCCCAAAATCCCCTCATGGGGCTCAGGTGCCAGCAGAGCAGAGATGGAGGAATCTGAGGTTTGAGATTTTTAATATATATATTTTTAATATCNATAGTGAGAGTGAGGGGAAAATAAAAGCAGCTTATTTTTAAAATAAATTAATTAAAAAGTCATTTTTGTCCCCAAACTGAAACCCAAAAGGATCCAGGGGCTCCAGCAGCAGCAGCACAAAGACTCTGGGGACATTTCTTGGGGGATTTCTTAATTTGGGGGATCTAAGGAGGGTTGAAGCAGCTTCGTGAAGACAAAGGTCAATTTTATCCCCAAAAATTGGATGAAAATTCGGGTTCCCACCTAAAAACCAGCCCAGGGAAGGTCCAACCCCCCCTGGTTGAGATGAACCATCTCCAATGTCCATGAGCTGCTCCTCAGCAGAGCTCTTGGCACCTTGGGGCCAATTTTATGCCCTCAAATTTGATGAAAAGTTGGGTTCCCACCTAAAAACCATCTCAGAGAGGGTCCAACCCCCCCTGGTTGAGATGAACCATGTCCAGGATGGACTCAACGTCCATGAGCTCCTCCTTGGCACCTTGGGGCCCATTTTATCCCCCAAAATTGGATGAAAATTTGGGTTCCCACCTCAAAAACCATCTCAGAGAAGGTCCAACCCCCCTGGTTGAGATGAACCGTGTCCAGGATGGACTCAACGTCCACAAGTTCCTCCAGAAATGACTTTTTCATCCCCAACCCCAACTTCTCCAGGGTTCAACCTACGACCTCCAGGCCTGGAGGCCACGTCCCCACGGGTCTCACCTGCCCTGGGGGGTTCCCTGGTCCATTCTCTCCTCCCTGCTCAGCCAGCAGCTTGTCCAAGTGGGCGATCTCCTCGGAGAGCTGGGCCAGGCTCTCGTCCCTCCTCCTGAGGACATCCCTGTCCAGCTCCTCCAGGCGGGACAGGAGCAGCTGCTCCTTCTCCTCCAGGAAGCCCCGGAGCTCCTTGCACTCGGCCACGATCTTCTGCCTCTCCACTTCTGTTTGTTTCTGCAGGAGGAACCCACCTGGGGTCAACATCGTGGAGGCTCGAAGGTCCCACCACCAAGGGGAGGATGAAATGCTTCAAATCATTGGGTTGGAAGAGATCTTGAAGGTCATGGAGACCAAGTGTTGACCCAGCACCATCAAACCAGGTCCCTCAGCTCCACATCTCCATGGTTTGAAAGCCCTCCAAGGATGGAGACTCCATCACAACCCTCTTGGAGAAGACATTTCTCCTCCTGTCCCACCTCAACCTCCCCTGGGGCAACTTGAGGCTGGTTCCTCTTGTCCCATCACTTGAGGATCTCACCACAACCTCCTCTTGGAGACCCAGAAGGTCTCTCCTGAGCCTCCTTCTCTCCAGCTGAACCCCCCTGAGATCCTTCAGCTGCTCCTCACAAGTTCTCCAGCCCCTTCTTCTTCTCCAGCCCTTCAAAGTCCCTTCTCCAGCCCTTCCAAGGTCCCTTCTGGACATGAGGACCCCAACCCCACCCCCAGGGGTCTCCATGGCCAAGTTGGGGGTGCCCAAGGGTCTCACCAGCAGCTCCTCGCTCTGTCTCTCCCTCTCAGCCTTGGCCTCTTCACGGCCCTTCTTGAGGGAGCTCAGATGCTCCTGAGGAACCTCCTGGGAGGAGAAAAGGAGAAGAACTTGGTGGGGATGAAGGAGATTTGGGGTCAGGAACAGGGAAAAAGGGGGTGGGGGGGTTAATCTGGGGTGAAATTGGGCAAATCCCAGCAAAATGTTGGTGGGTTTGAAGCTGGAGAAGAACCAACGGGAGGTGGGGCCTCAAATCCTCCTGGGGGGGACCAAGAAACCCAAGAACTTGCCCCAAAACAGCCCCTAAAACATCCCGGGTTTGGGGCCAGGCACAGGAGGGGGAAGAAAGGGCAGCAGGGAACAGAATTAATCATTAAATTAATGAATTATTACAGAAAATAATTAATTAGAGGCATTTTGGAGCTCATGGTAAGAGCTGAAAACACTGAGTAAAGAGCAGGGGGGGTCTGGAGCAAGTAATGGCCTCAATTAATTAATTAAACCCTAAATTAATAATAATTTTAACAAACTACGGCTGAATTATTAATAATTTAAATAAACTATTGCTAAGCTACTAATATTTTAATAAACCATTACTAAGTTCTTAATTTTAATAAATTGAGCACAAGTTACAACTACAGCATTAATAATATTAATAAATATCATTATTCATTTTAAACTGAGCACAAATTATGACTAAATAATAATCTTAATAATATTTATTAATAATTTTAATAAATTGAGAGCAAATTACAACCAAATCATGAATAATCTTCAAATTATTAATAGTTAATGATATTTATTAGCGAACTGGACACAAATTATGACTACACTGTTAATAATCTTCATAAATATCATTAATTAGGAATAATTTTAACACATTGAGCACAAATTAGACTAAATCAATCATTTCAATAAATATTAATAACTTGAATAAATACCATTAACAGTTTTAATAAATATCATTAATAATTTTAATCAAACCACCAACTACCCTTAACCCTGGGCAATAACATTGAATTTAACCACCAAAAAAAGCCAAAATGGGACTAAAATGGGGCTACAAGTTGAGGAAAGGCCCCGACCGCTCATTAAAAATGCAGCAAAGCTGATTAATGGCCTGGATTAATTAATAAGGGGGGGTGTTAATGACCCTCCCCCTCCCTCCTGGGCCGCTGCGCAGTTGAACATCCGGCATCTTGGATTTCCCCCCCCCTCCAGGGGAAAAATGAGGCCAGGACAGGCCCAAAAAGCTCTTAATTAGTCATTAGTAATTATTTCTATTAATAACCCCCCCCAGCCCCCCCAGATGGTGATTTTGGGGGGGGGTCTCCCCATAATCCTCTGGGCAGGGATCCCAGGCCCAGGCTCCGTATTCTCTCTGCGTCACGGCCCTGGGGGGGGGATTTGGGGGGGGAATGGGGATAATTTGGGGGGATTTCAGCCCAATTTGGGCTTGGAGGAATTGGGGGGGGGTCCCTGGTGTACCCCATGTCCTGCCCCACTTTAGGGGGGTCCAATTATTCCCCCCCCCAAATCATCATTGGGGGGACTCCCACCCCCTTGGGG
>VYZX01030113.1:0-11411 GCA_013401335.1 Brachypteracias leptosomus
AAGGTGATGTTAATATCCCCATGGAATTACTTAATTGGGCAGAATGCTTGTGTGCTTTTTATGTAGCAGAAGATAGGAAGACTAATTGAGTATAGGTGTTTTTCTTTATGGTAGTTGTTGTAGATGAGTTCTAGTGTTGCTGGAACTGTAACTTGATTAACACAGTGTATGTGAAGATGTGTTGTGTTCCTCCCCCGACTTAACAGTGCAGTAACAAGGGTTTTTTTTCTCTTGTCATTAGTAACATACTGGAGATAATCACTTTTTTTTTTTTTTTTTTCTGGAAACTAGTTCTTGCCTGATAGGTATAATTGCATTTGACGAGTTTTTCTTACATCAGGCTTTGACATTTTTATTACTGTTAGGCCTTCCTACCACACTGTACATCTTTATGCGTTTTTCTTTATAGATTTATGGAGTCAAAAGCATAGAGTTGGAAAAGACTTAATGTCATCTTGCTTTTTGTTCTTTAGTCCCATCAACATCTCCTTAACTTATTTTTTAAAACTAATTGTACAGACTACTGCAATGGAAGATACTAACTTCCAGGTGTCTCTGAAGAACCAATTTTATTGAGCAAAAGAGAAGTGGTTGCACCATAAGCCACACTGCACTCAAAAACCTCCAGCAGTAGATTTGACTTCTGTGAAGATGACATGCATTCATCTGGTTGAGCTGGGAGGGTAGAAACTCTTGACAGAGGGATGGTAAAAATCTACTGAGGAAATGAGAAAGTGTCTGGAGAATTTGCTTTCCATCAACTATATATGCTTCTTCATACCTTCCCTACTTAGAATGATTGTCATTTTGTCTTAAAGAACAAAATAGTAACACTGTTGATTTAGAAATTTGAAGTACAACAAAAATATATTTCTGTATAACTCATAAGGATGGATTTCTGGTATTCAGGTTAAAAATATTCTGAAGGCAGCACTGAAATAGAAGTCAGCTGATAATGTGAAATTTCACAGGAAACCTCATATCTATCTCATGCTTTTTCTTTGTCCTTACTGCTTAAGTTTCAAAGTTTTCTCATTTTCTAATGTTTGGAACATTTAGTATAAGGTTGGCACTAGGAAAGGATCTCTTTGATTGCCTCTGGAATTAGCAGCCTGATCGGGGGGCTGAACAAATGTAGATGTTCTTCAAAAACTTTATAAAACATTAGAGATGAGATCACACAGTATCCTTGATATTTGTGGGACTATTTGATAGGCTTAAAAGGTATTTTATTTTAGTTACCCTATGAATTGTTTGTAGGAAACTGTCTAGTTATATGTATTAAATACTACTTCAACATTGGATATTTGACTTCTCTAAAGCCGGAGAACTGTAACACTTTGTGTCAACACATCGGGGAAAAATAAACAATAAAATCTGGTTTAATAGCTAGGAAAGTGATTCAGTGAATGACTTCAGTCTTAACATGTTTGGTGTATAAAAATGATGTCATTGCAATGCATAAACAGTCTTACAATGAGAAAACAGTTGTTTGAAGTGACTCTAGTGGCTAGAAGCTGAAAGAAGAGTTATGCTTATTTTAAGAAATTAAATGGCACTGAGAACAGCCTCGCCGACTAGAAATTGTCTTCTCTCTCCTGTTGGTTCATTAGTGATATTTGTAGCCATCCTATTTATGTATGTATTAGAATATTCTTGATTAAGCTTGGCAAAGTGTTGAGAAACTTAGAGCTACCAACAAATTAAGGCCACTGATTTTGGAAACTAATGGTCTAGACAATTGGATTGCTTTTATTTTCTTTACTCAAATGCTTGTGTATTTTCTGCTTGAGGTTGATGTTGCTATGTCAGGCAAAAAGAGGTAGTTCATGGTCTGCTTATGACATATAGTGGCAGAAGTCCTTGTAGGTTGGAAAATGAGTAGGCAATGAATAAGTGGCTTGTTCTACATATTAGTTATGCATATCTAATATTGGTCTTGTAGACATGACCAAATGCATGACCACTGCACGAGCAGTGTGTGTCTTCCCTCACCCAGGTGTGGTGTGTTGCTCCTCTTCTAAATCTCTTCTTTCATTCTGTCACAGTGGGGTAGAGCTGTTGCACTTATCACATCACATAGGGAGGACAGACAGAAAGACAGACAGCAAATCTTCTTGTCCACACGTGCCTTTTGGTCTAATTTCTTATTTCCCCTTTTGACTAGTGGAGGAAACTTTTACCTCACTCAAGATGACAGAAGCAAGGCGTTTGAAGCTAAAGGTCTCTTATGTGAAGTTAGTGTTAAAACATGCCGCTAATTGTTTACTTGGAAATACAGGCACTCTCTGGACAGGAAGGCTAGAATAACTTTGAAACTTCAAGCTCTTGAGTTATATCAGCTAGGTTGTTCTAATTCTTTCTACTCTGATACTTGTCAGGAGTAGGAAGAAGCACCATTCTGGTACTGAGATGAGGCATAAATCCTGAGGATATTGACGCTTTTTTAGGCACAAAGTACAAGCCATAGAATCATAGAATGGTTTGGGTTGAAAGGACCTTAAATATTCTCTAGTCCCAACCTCCCTGCCATAGGCAGGAACACCTCCCACTAGACCAGGTTGCGTGCAGCCCCATCCAACCTGGGGCTCTTTAAGTCTTGTAAATTTAATTTGTCTCACACTGATGTGTGAAGTATCAGCCTTTTGGAACTCTTCTACCAAATGCTAAGATGATTTGTATGGTAACCGCTAAAGCAGACAGTTGTCTTCCTCTTGCTAATGGTTTTTTGGTTCTTGAGGTGCCAAGTTGCTGTCATCCTAGTCCTTGTCACTTAATTAGCAAATGCTTTTTTAGGGCATAGACTGTGGGGACAAGCAGTAATAAATAAGTCTTACTCCAATAGATTATTAATACAGGAATTAAAAACCTCATCTGCAATGTTATTCTTTACAGATTGCACAGTTAAGGCAAAATCCCCACTTGTGTGTGAGTATCACTAAAATTCAGAATTACCTGTGTGACCCGCAGGCTATTCTTACTCTCACATTTAGCAAAACTGAGAGTGTTTTGAAATGCAAAGTAGAATGGAGGGATAGTTCACATCTGTTATCTGAAATAAGTCCTGATTTTTATTTATTTATTTTCTGTCTGGAAGTCTTAAGATATGCATGTTATAATCACCTTACAATATCAGCTGAGGAAATGCTGGGAGTGACTCAAAAGCTGTCACCAAGTAGCAGATCTAATGGAAACCTCACCTTTTGTAGTGGTGCTGAAAAAAAGAAAATTTTCAAAATCATATTTCTGTAATACTTCTTCCTGCAGTCCAACTCAGCATCACTACAAATAAAGTCTAAAACTACACCGAGTGAAGCAAATTAAAAAACAGGGGAAGGAGTTTTGCTTACAGCACACTTCACTTTCTCTGGTTTAGTCAGACAGCTTCTCTGCTGCAGAAAGAAATCTTTGGAAAATATGGCAGAACTATCATTATATCCTGAAAATGAAGGATTTGTTTCTTTAGTAGAAAGCTAGAACAAAAACTGAAACAAACTCAATGCAAAAGGAATATTTGGTAAAAAAAAAAAGAATGTAAATTAACGTAAAGTTGTCCATTTTGAAATGTACTTATCCATTTGGAATCTTGGCCTGTTCTAACCTTGTTGGGCAGCTGATGGGTTGAATGTCTGAGGTAAACCTTTGTCATCCTCACTACTAAATAGAATGCTCACAAATTCTATCAACAATATGAAAGGCACTCTGATACTGTAACAAGTGGAACCTTGCAATAAGAGATCACCCCTTGTTTGGATTTTGTATTTAGTACAGTGACTTTTGTAGTTCAGAGTCCTTTGGGCCTTTGATTTTCTTCAGGAAGAAAAGTTGTGCCAATCTGAGTATCATTGTGCAGTTTCCCAGGGACAAAGCAGGTGGCCAGATTCCCTTGGCACAGAAATGTTTGTGTGCTTTTTGTCTTGTTTTCCATAATAGTTTCTCAAGCACAGTTAAATGATCTGTTTAGTTTTCTGTTCTGGATGGAGATGTGCTGGGTTGGCAGCTCTGGGATTTTCTGTGTTTTGCCAGCTGGCAAACATGCACATTTGTGTAAGCCCATTCATAGCTGATACTGAGAGACAGGTGCTGATTTACTGTTCTTCAAATAACTGTGCTGGCATATGTCCAGTATTAGCAGGACTGTGCCTAGAGAACAGGAGTGCATCACCTAAGATCACTGTGACACACCTCTCTGAACACTTATTTACTGGTATTGGGTGGGGAGCAGAGTTAAATGTATTTCAGTGGTGGATTTCACTGCCTGTAGGTGGAGAAGATGTGTGAAGTTAACACATATGCGTTACTGACAAATATGAAATGTAAAAATGAGAAGTGAAAAGTACTGTTGATGGCAGTAACAAAAGAGATGTTGTTTTCAGCTGCAGATCCATAGGGAATGCTTCCTCATAGCTCCTCAATAGCCAATGGTAATTCTTAGAGAATGGACCTCCAATACCTGTATGATACGGCTTCTGCTAGTCCTTACTGCTCCAGTTGTTGGGAATTCTGTATGCAAGTCATCCAAAACATCCTACTTCCAGTAGCTGCTGAGGCCATATCCAAATTGTGGGGACTCCCATGTCCTGCCCTCGTGAGCTCCCTGTGCCTGGCAGTCTCCATGGTCGCTGACCCAATCTCACTGTGCTCACCACAGCCTGAGAGCACTTTGGGGAGGCTTTGTGGCCCTTCTCACTGCTCTGCATGGTGGGACATTCTCTTGGATGGTCTTGTTGGATAAGGGGTTGAGGAGAGGGCAGAGCTATGAAACATCCACTGGAGTGATTGATACTGAGACAGCATTGCTTTGTTAACTAATCCATAGCTGAATATGTCTGAGTCACTAATGACAGTTTGTAACTTCTCCATCAGCTGCCTGCAATGAGGTCCTGCAAATCCACTTCTTGTGCTTCCCAGCATCTACTGACAATGATGAGACATATAAGAAAATGCATGGTATATTTAATTAGCTACTTTTTTTGCTAGGAGAACTTAATTCTCAAGAAGAGCAGTTCCATGAAGATTTAAATAACAAGAAACCAATTAGAACGTACATTTTTGGCTATAGCCTGGAAGTTATTAAATGCAGCAATTTATAAAATTTAAGTATCCTCAAGCAAGCAAAATGCAGTTCCTTCGTACTCCCTGCTCCTTTCTTATTTGTGGTTGAGGTCAGGCCCTGGTGCTGTAGCTGGTTATAGTAGCAATAACTGTGTGCCAGCAGGCTCTGCTCTGAGATGTGAAATTGCCTTCCCTACTTGTGCATGGTAACATTTATTTGAAACATTTATGAAGGAAATTATTTTTATCTAAAATAAAACTTTCTCTCAAGTTTCTCATACAGATTTTGAGAACAAACCAAACTAATGTGTTTGACGTATAGCAATGATGATATCACTGGTACAGTGGAGGGTCTGCGTGCTCAGTACCAAACTGTTAATATAATGTGAAAGACTGAATGTGCAATTATATATCAGGAAAACTCAGTCTGAAGTGGTTTTTGCTTCAAAAGCATCTGCAGATTATGTAAATACCATCATCTTTCATACAGGATAAACCCATAATAATAAGTATGGTTGTGTATTGTCTTTGGATATTACAATAGTCATTTGCAGTTGCTAAGCTTCCAGTTTCCTGGCAGGTAGATAGCAATATCACCTCTATTTTATAGATATAGGTAAAGAGGGAATGCAAGTAAGTGAATGAGCATGCCCAGGGCTGTGCAGTGAACTGATGATAGCTGACATTGAAAATGAAGAATAAGCTCACAGTTCTGTACTCCAAACTCAGTATTTAATGTCATAGTCAGGAAAGAAAAATAAACTTTGGTATAAAGTACATAGTTGAGGTATGAACTGAGGTTGTGGTATAATGATGCTCTTCTGCATTTTCTTGCCTAGAACTTAAGAGGTGGGTCCATGTTCCTTCTCCTGGATTGCAGAGGAAAGTTTATATGGTTACTTTCTGCTGAACTGGCTACAAAATCAGTCAACTTCCCCACCCAGGCTATGCCTGTTTATATCACATCACAAAATGTAGAACAATAGTCCTCTGATTAAATTGTGCTTTCTCTCAAAATAAGACTGTAGTCTCTTTTTGCCTTTATGATTTGATTGAGATCAAGTTAACGGCAGAGAGATATGCACAGATTCCTATCAATAAGTGGTTTGTCTAAAATAAATGAATGCTGTATTTTGGGCCCTGGTTCTACATTACAGTAGGCAATGAAGAAAGACAAAATACAAAAGAAAAATGGAGGGGTTTTTGGCTCATACAAATGGATTTGCTAAGTATCAATGGTACTGCTGTCTCACTAATTATAAATTCTCTTCAGTTTGGCAAAAAAATGGGAGAACTTCTTTGGCTGTAGGTGCAGAATATGCTGTAGTAGTTGAGTTTGTTACTTTGCTGAATTGGTGATGCTGTAAGTTACTAAAGTTATGAAAGCAGGACCTTTGTTTGATGACCAATACCAAGCCTTTGTACTAAAGGGTAAATGCTAAAGGCTCCAACTTTTGCTGTTTATATCTCACAACTATTTTTAGTAATGGAAATCAGTGGAGTCACAATTACTGTTGGGCTTTT
The DNA here is from genome assembly GCA_013401335.1 of Brachypteracias leptosomus. Taxonomy (NCBI): domain Eukaryota; kingdom Metazoa; phylum Chordata; class Aves; order Coraciiformes; family Brachypteraciidae; genus Brachypteracias; species Brachypteracias leptosomus. The sequence goes on from VYZX01030113.1 coordinate 6,580, forward strand.
AAAAGGCTTTGTGTTTTGTGTTGTGCCTAGTTTCTGTACATCTTCTGAACCTAAAATGCTTATAACACATACTGACTAGTTTTGTTTGGCAAAGTTCTGTTACACTTGGCAGGCTTCTCTCTTGCTGCGAGAAGTTAAGACATTATATACTACTACTCTGAAAACAACCACCACCCAATCTGACTCCCCAGCATCAACATAACAGCTTAATGTTACCTGGACTGATGTGTTTCTTTAAGCTTCTATTTGTCACTGCAAATTTCCCTAGTGACATGAGATTTGGTTTGTTTTACTTGATATAGACATCACTACAGTGAATATGTGTATCTGACTGTTGTACATTTTAATGTTTAGAAAAGCATTTGAGATTGGAGTTTTACAAATAGTGTGATCTGAGCTGAAGAACAGGTTTGTCTTCTCAATTAAAGGGAGCCTTCTTCAATCAGACAGAGTTTAGGCATTCTCTTAATACATTCATCCTCAAGGCATGAATATATGTCTACATGAGTGTGATGACTTCATGGCCTGACTGTGAGACTTGAATAAAATGCAGTGGACCCTAACTTTTTTTAAGATTCCTTTTGCTGTCGCTGCAAGGAAGTAGGCTGGTTTTGAGAGAGGTCTTGTCTCAGAGCCAAATGCTGATCTGCTTCAGAACTGTTTTCCTGCCATTTAGTAAGGAGTCCTATGATGCAATCTTAAATAATAATTATTTTTATCATCTCATGTGTCTCACTGGCTTTATTGTGGACTCAGTCAATCAAAGTTATACTATATAGCATAGTCAGTGCAAATGGCCTAGAAAGATAACTAAGGTAATGTCTTCATCTTCATCTCTTGTCATCACAAGTGAAAATACTCACAGATCAGATGAAGACACAGACTTACAGAAGAGAGATTGATAGAAGGTGGCAGAGATAAGTAAAAAGCTATTGACCTTTGTGGTGTATGTCATTAACATGAAAGCTTCAGGCTGAATGTGGAGGAAAAATTTGAACTGGTGAGTGTAAGGTTAGTGAGCCAGTATAAGTAAAAATATGCGTGGCATTTTTGTGGACAAATACAGTGAACTCTGAAACAGGAAGCAAACTCAGGGGAAGTCACGTATTTGGACTAGAAAGGGCTGCTTTTAAAATGGTATTTTGGACACATGGCAGGAAAGGTGAAATGGCCAAACGAAGACTGAGGTGTGTAAAAGAATGAAGAAAGAATTGATGTGGGTGCTAGAGGGGCTTTATGATTTTATGTAATAGGCTGTATAAGTAAAGTGTAATTAAGCAGTGAGGCTCGATACTAGAAGAGAGGAAGGTAAGGAAAAACTGGAAAGCAATTAAATGCAGTTTTGGAAGAGAATAGTGACAAAATACTTTCAGCTATATAATGATGATTTGAAAAATAATGAAAATGCAGTGAAAAACTAGGGGCAAAGCTGAAAGCTGTATTGGAAGGCTCATAACTTTATAACTTCAATATTAGATGCTTATTCCAAGGCCATCTGGAAAGGCACAGTTAATACAGATCAAAAAGGCCTTGTGAAAGATGAAATCAGGCTAAATTTCAGCTATTGCTTAAATGTTCCTCCCCTTCAATCCAGGCAAAAAGTTGAAGTAATATAAATGTTTGGATTTTCAGAAAGTCTTGACATATCTATGTGACTTAACAATTATCTAAATGATATTTAGAGTTTTTTTAATAATAAAGAACTTTGTAGAGAAGCAGCAAGCTGAAAATTAACCCCACCAATTTTTGCAGGATACTCCTTGTGTGAACTTGACACAGCACTTGTATAGTGATTAGTTCTTTTGCATGAGAGCCTTGCTCAGTCACTATTATGAGGTTTCCTTCAAATGTGTTACTGCCTCTGTACCTGGATCCTTAACTTCCTCTACTTCTCACTTTCTTCTGAGGGGAGGGGTAAGGTCCAGGATCAGAACATAATTTGGAGACAGAGTGAGCAGGCAGGCCATGCAGTNGAATATATGTCTACATGAGTGTGATGACTTCATGGCCTGACTGTGAGACTTGAATAAAATGCAGTGGACCCTAACTTTTTTTAAGATTCCTTTTGCTGTCGCTGCAAGGAAGTAGGCTGGTTTTGAGAGAGGTCTTGTCTCAGAGCCAAATGCTGATCTGCTTCAGAACTGTTTTCCTGCCATTTAGTAAGGAGTCCTATGATGCAATCTTAAATAATAATTATTTTTATCATCTCATGTGTCTCACTGGCTTTATTGTGGACTCAGTCAATCAAAGTTATACTATATAGCATAGTCAGTGCAAATGGCCTAGAAAGATAACTAAGGTAATGTCTTCATCTTCATCTCTTGTCATCACAAGTGAAAATACTCACAGATCAGATGAAGACACAGACTTACAGAAGAGAGATTGATAGAAGGTGGCAGAGATAAGTAAAAAGCTATTGACCTTTGTGGTGTATGTCATTAACATGAAAGCTTCAGGCTGAATGTGGAGGAAAAATTTGAACTGGTGAGTGTAAGGTTAGTGAGCCAGTATAAGTAAAAATATGCGTGGCATTTTTGTGGACAAATACAGTGAACTCTGAAACAGGAAGCAAACTCAGGGGAAGTCACGTATTTGGACTAGAAAGGGCTGCTTTTAAAATGGTATTTTGGACACATGGCAGGAAAGGTGAAATGGCCAAACGAAGACTGAGGTGTGTAAAAGAATGAAGAAAGAATTGATGTGGGTGCTAGAGGGGCTTTATGATTTTATGTAATAGGCTGTATAAGTAAAGTGTAATTAAGCAGTGAGGCTCGATACTAGAAGAGAGGAAGGTAAGGAAAAACTGGAAAGCAATTAAATGCAGTTTTGGAAGAGAATAGTGACAAAATACTTTCAGCTATATAATGATGATTTGAAAAATAATGAAAATGCAGTGAAAAACTAGGGGCAAAGCTGAAAGCTGTATTGGAAGGCTCATAACTTTATAACTTCAATATTAGATGCTTATTCCAAGGCCATCTGGAAAGGCACAGTTAATACAGATCAAAAAGGCCTTGTGAAAGATGAAATCAGGNAATCAGGCTAAATTTGAGCTATTGCTTAAATGTTCCTCCCCTTCAATCCAGGCAAAAAGTTGAAGTAATATAAATGTTTGGATTTTCAGAAAGTCTTGACATATCTATGTGACTTAACAATTATCTAAATGATATTTAGAGTTTTTTTAATAATAAAGAACTTTGTAGAGAAGCAGCAAGCTGAAAATTAACCCCACCAATTTTTGCAGGATACTCCTTGTGTGAACTTGACACAGCACTTGTATAGTGATTAGTTCTTTTGCATGAGAGCCTTGCTCAGTCACTATTATGAGGTTTCCTTCAAATGTGTTACTGCCTCTGTACCTGGATCCTTAACTTCCTCTACTTCTCACTTTCTTCTGAGGGGAGGGGTAAGGTCCAGGATCAGAACATAATTTGGAGACAGAGTGAGCAGGCAGGCCATGCAGTGAGCCATCGCCAGGTCAAAGTACTTACAAAGTACTTTGATCCTAGAAAAATCAGAGTGCAAAGGGCCAGTTTAACTGCCCGCCAGCAATAAAACAGAGGGGCAATATCTGGTTACTGTGACCTCAGAGATGGAGGTACACTGCGGAGTCAAAAGCACGTGCAAAGCAGTATGGGAAAGCAGCTGTAGGATTGTCAGAATATTTCTAAGCAGACACACGATCATCCAGACATTGCTGAAAGGTTATTTGCTCTCATATGCAAGGAACCCTAATTAATAATAATGTCAGCAGCTTTAAAAGCTTTACAGCAATCTGCAAGTTGCATCAGTGAAAGGTTTGAATTGCACGAGTGAATCCCTGTTTATGTCGAGTATATAGGCATATGCCTGAGGCAAGCTGCCTTGTAAACAAATTGGATCAGCGATATCTCTGAAATATTTACTAGTTTTCTTTCTGGAGCAGTCAGGTAGTTGAAACATCGCTTCCATGCTTTCATCGCACTGTGAAAGGAGATGAATGATTAAAACTAAACAGTTTGACAGTGTTTTGGTAAGGGATGCCAAAACAGACATGCATTTTGTCTAGGGTATGACTGACAGGTAAGTAGGCACAGAGGTTAGTGTAACTGGTAGCTTCTTCTATGTAGATTCTTGGAGCTTGACTGAGATCTTAAAGATAGGACCTGTCTGTTCCCTTTTGGCAGCCTGTTCTTGCACGGAAATACTGTTTGCCAACAGTGCTTCACAGGAGAGAACACAATTAGCCATATGTATATTCCAAGTGATTAACATTGTATTCCATAATATATAAGCTGGTATTTGATTTTTATTCATAATATTGGATATTGTCCTCTTGAGAAGATGCCCTCCCACCTCCAGTTTTACTCCTTCCCCTTGCTTGAAGGGTAGCTAGCGAGAGAGGAAGAGTCCCTGTTTTCCCATGTCTTCTTTGGCTTCATTAGGTAATTTGCTGTTCTATCAGATTTGGCAGGAATATATCCTCCAAGATCAGAACAGTATATGGAAGTTCAAGTAAAATTGTTGGCAGTGTCCCTTCAGGTGAAACAAAACATAGCGCAGTGTTGGGTGCTGTTAAGAGACCAGTTATCTGGACAGAATATGCTATATATGTTAGAAATCTGAGCTATTTCCAAGCATGGGGAAAGTGATCTTGTACAACAAATGAATGCAAAAAAACCCCAGACCTTGCCATAGAACCTTCTTCAGTCTGTTAAGACTGAAAAGACTGCAGAATATCCTTCTGAAATGGAGGATGAAAAATTTTGTCTCGGTAAAAGTGGCTCAATCTTCTGTGGATGTGGAGTTAGTGCTGTGGACAGTCAGACCTTTGAGAACTAGTTGCTAACCAC
>VYZX01030114.1:3165-14168 GCA_013401335.1 Brachypteracias leptosomus
CTCCCTGCAGCTGCAGCCTTTCACTTTCTGCACCCCCCAACATGGCACACAAGATCTAACAGTGACCTTGGTCTGCACATGAATCCTTCATAGTAACTTTAAACATCAAGTGTTATCAATGCTAGAAGCAGACACTGTCTGTGAGAACATGGTGTTAGCTTCAGAAAGTGCAGTTATTTAGCAGAGACTCAGATGAAAAGTAAAATCACTGAACAGAATTGGTTTGGTTCTAACTCAAACCAGGACAAGCTCTAACTCATGGGATTCTTCCAAGTAGGTCTTTGAAGAGGTTAAAGTTAGCTCTCCTGAAGTTGAGGATTGCAATCCTACTTATTGACCTGCTTCTGCCCCGCATAATCCTGAACTTCAACATTTCATGGTCATTGCAGCCAAGGCTTACCCTTATCTTCATGTCCCAAGCCAGACCTTCTTGTTCAAGATCCAGCAGCACACCTCTCCTGTTTGCTCAATAATACAAATTACACTCTGATACCTCATAGCACAAATTTATTTAAAGGTCCAGTCCTATGAGATCTCACTGCAAAGACAGAAATTCATATAACAATTCTCAATAATAATTTAAAAGATTCTCACCTCAGGCACCATTACAAGTCCAAAGGTTAGGCCAAAGAGAATCATGTTTATTCCATACATCCAGCGCAAGAATATGAAATAAGATGCTACTGATGAGCCAAAGTGACCTATGAAAATATAAGATGCAAAAGAAAGAGTAGATAAGTTAATCATCTTATGTTATTTCACCTTAAGATGAAGATGTTCAAAGTTTATTTGAAATAAATAAAATCAGATGAGGCTTTTCTTTTTCTTCATGCTCACAACTTATTTTAAGATATCTTACTAACATTCACTGACCAGGCAGAAAAACAGAAATAAAAAAACATAAAAGTATTACATTTTAGACGTCTTTTCCAACCTTAATGATTCTGTGATTCTATACACATACAGAGTATTTAGGGTCATGTAGGCACTGTAATATTTACTAATATTAAGTCCTTTAGTGCCAGTATTCAAAGCAAAGCACACTTTTTCTTTTTTGTCTGATGTGGATTGTAAGCATTCTTGACATGTTAAAACAACAGCAGCCCAGTTTTAGTAGGAAGAAACACAGAAATAGCCAGTGGGGTAATCTTTTCAAGGGCAAAAAATCCTTATAAGTGCTGTTATGGGAGTGCTTACCATAGTTGTTCACCAGAGAAGAATAAAAAGATCTGCAAGTGTTTGTACCCTTTTTCTTTCTTTGCTCTTTATGTGTTCCACCTGCACCCAGGTGTGGAAGCAGTCCCACCACCAGGTGCACAGATGAAGCCTTGGACTCCACCCACTCTAGACCCCTGACCCAGACCTGTGTGAAGAAGAGGCTGCAGGGAAAGCAGTGAGCACTAAAGACCTGATTTCACCAACACTTTGCAAGTCAGACCAAACAGAAATAACAGTTCAAATTCAACCCCAGATCGCTGCAACACAGTTCTGCTTAATATAGGACAGCAAGCAGTTGCACTCATCTGTCTGTTACAGTTAGCAAAATACCAGATTTCTGTTCCATTGCCAGTCATTCACATTAAAAAATGACCTTGCAACAGGTTTTTCACACACAGTCTAGTTATCAGTTCCTGATGTGCACTGGCAGCAAATAATGCAAAGAAAATTCTCTGTTTGCAAGCCGCCTATTCTGTAAAGTGAGGCTAAAGTGGGTGGTGCTATTTGGATCATATATATTCCTATTTTATTGTGACAACAAGAAGTCAGTAGAAAATTTAATACAATTAAACTGGTATAAATCCAGAGTATAGAGACAGACTGGTACAAGACATTTATTAGGGCTGCATAAAGGAAAGAACAAGCCATTCTGTCAAGGATTTCAGCATTTCAAAATCTGCTCTACTCTCAGTTCAAAATGTAATCACAATTTTGAAATTTTGTATGAGGAAGTAGTCAATCTTAGCAGTGGCCTACATACTGGGAAGTATGGGTAGAGGCATAAAGCAAGAGACTTTTGGGTAGTCAGTCTGCCTGTGATATGCTGGTTACCCAATTACCACCCAGCTAAGGCCTTTAGGTATACTACAAACTCAAATAAACAAAGTGCAGAAAATAAGAAAAATTTCTGATTTCAAGACACTTTTGATGCTGCAGTCAACTCCGTGCTGCATTAGTTCTTTTGCTCAAATCCTAATTTCCCCGTCCTTTTGGGAATGGCTTCTATCCATGCATTGAGTTATAGTTCTTTTATCAGTTATTCTGATTAAATCACTGCCATGCATCCATCTGGAACATCTTCATTAAAGCATTGCATTGGAATTACATGCATTAATACAGTTATTGCAAGTCACAATGCATAGAATGCACATGGATTCTTTTTCACCAATGAGGCAAGAACAGCAACCTCTGATAAGTGAAAAGCTTAGCTGGGGATAAGGATAATTTAGCTACAGATGCTCTTACATTTACAGAGTGGACAGGTCCAAACAGAGCAACAGGGAAAATGGTACAAACAGCCTGCACCAGCTGCGAACAAAACCAGCCCAATTTCACCAGTGTTTTGAATCCGCTCCAGAGTGCAACATGTTCCAGGTACGAATGAAAGAGTAACACTTTAAAGTAGGCTTTAGGCATCTTTTTCCGCATCCACAGCCTCACCATACTATCCATTGGCATGCAGATCAGCATGCATAGTATAAGTTTCAGCAGTGGAATGAAGAGTCTCACGCTATCCCAACACAGCAATGGGTGTTTCCCATAATGTCCTGTTGCATAGATATTACTGAATGTCTATTCTATAAGGAAAAGAAGCAACTCTTTTCTAAATACAAATACTTCATATATTTATCAACTTCTATATCTCTTCAATATCAAAAAACCCAGCAGTAGATTCACCTGTTTCTGACATGAGGATGTAGCACAGAAGAACTTCATACCTATTCTGAAGCTGGCCTCCCTATGCTAGACAGGACTCTCATCTTAAAGCAGGAAGCCTACATGAGATAGTCCAGCACTTCATGCTGATACCTGGTCTTTCTAGGTAGCTGGTAGCCTGGAAAACTCAGATCCAACTGAAGAAGGCTGTAATAATGAGGGCCGTATTTGTTAGGATGGGGATCATTATGAAACTAAGCAGAGGTTTAAGATTAAGTTTTTTACTATGACTTAAATGTATAGTACTTTCCTTTTTTCTTCTTTTTATTACTCTTTCTTTATTCTGTTATTTATTATTAAATGACGTTGTTAATTATAATTATCATAGAAAGGAAAACTCTTTCCAGAATTTTAGTATTGAAACATTAACAAACCTTGTGCTTCCAGTTTATATGCCCAGTAGAAACAATTCCTGTATAAAGTTTAAGTGTTTATAGTTTAGGATGCAGAATGAAAAATTTAAAGCAGGGTTGTATCTTCTTATGTCAATATTAATAACGATAATAGTGAATAATAATTATTTATTTATTTATTTTTACCTGTATGTATACATGTGTTCTAGTGGAAAAATTATTGCAAAAGAAGCATTAGTTTAAAAATGCTAAACTGTGTAGTGACATAGAAAGCAGTTGTACAGATCCAGATCTGTGGTGAACTGAACCAGCACATTTTACATCATCAGATTTCCAACAATGGTCCAAATAGCCTACTTTACCTGTCACAGTCTGATATCATTTGCTGTTTGTTTCATTGTACTGTCTCCTCTAAAATGAGCTGTCATGTAGACAATTCTCCCTCCAATTTAATTTATGTAACCATAGTTTGCCACATAAGATTGCAGCCCATGGGTACTGACATAACTAAAGACTCACTATAAAAAATGCTGTCTGAGAACTATAATTTTTTAAATATTGATCCTTGTGTCCAAGCCTAGTGTTCAACTATTTTCTTCAACCACTCCTCTGTATTTTGGGTAGTCTGATTTATTGGATACATATGAGGTGTTGTAAAAAAGTTTCTCTAAGGTATTCAATGTGCTACATTTAGCAAGTCTTATGTAAAGTCTTAAGCAACAAAAAATATTTTTTTCTGTCAAATTCTTTATAAGCAGTATCAGTCACATTCTGCTCTTTGTCTGATGTCATGCTGAGTCAAAAGGAAGCCAAGTCCTTGCTCAGTTTGGAGCTATCTGGAAACACACCTCCTCTTGCAATGTTGCTTCTTCTGTTTCTTTAACATAACTGTATGTCTGAAGACAGCAATCATTAAGAACAGTTCATCCCCTGGAGTTCATGCATGCAAGTTGGAAGCCAACTCTGCTAAAAAGGTGGCTGCTCCTCCAATATGTTCTCTATTTGATCTCTGATTAAATCTGGAGATTTTTATCAGAGTTTGATATAAAAAAATGTTTTATGACTCTCCTAAACTGAAATTTGGAGTATGCAGAGTAATCCTTGACTCATCACCAACAGTTCATTAAATATCAAGAGAGGGTAACTCTTTGTCTTTTACTAAACTTGATACAATATAACCAATGTAGTACTTGTCCAACCTACATACAAATTCAGATGACAATTAGTTTTCTAGAAAAAGTTGAAGAAAAAGTTTTTTGGTCTCTGTGACTCAATGTAACTTCATCTCTACTCTTCCTTTATCCACAGACTAGCTCTTTTCCATTTCAGTTTCCTTCACTTCTCCTTTTATGATGTCTGAACCTCCCCTTTTTTCTGAGTCTTGTCAGCTTTATCAGCATCATCATTAGGATGACTTTGATTTTAGCACTACAAATTTACTAATATGAAGCAAACACTGTGAGCTACTTCTTAGATTAACTATAATCAAATAAATTGTGACTTAAAATTCTTTTCCTCAGCAATATTTCCAAGCTGTTCCCTTGAAATCAAGCCTCTTCTAAACTAGAGTCTTCACCCAAACTGTGGTTTAACTCTACTTCTTACTAATATTCAGACAGAGTATTGTTTCTGCAAGTAAAACCAGTTGCAGTTTGCTGTAGAAATATGCTGACCAGAACAAAAAAAAAAAAAAAAAAGGAAAAAAAAATAGATAAAAGAACAGGGCTGGGAAAATGACCCTGTTCTATTTTTTCATTCTGATCTCACAAGGAAAGAAATGTGTCTGTTGTAAGTTATTACCAGCAGAACAGCTTGTGCCAGGGCTAGTCCTTTATAGAACCTCGCAGAAATGCCACTCTCACAAATCCTCAAGACTTCCGTGTCCAGACCAGTAAGACACCATGTATGTACATCTTGCTTCTGATTTTAACTACACATATGCAGCAGCTTCTTTCTAAACTCCACCTCTAGCTAGTAGGTAATTTGTTCAGCAGTCTGTAGACCACATGTTTAAGGCATAGTCTTACTCAGATACCCATGCAGTTGAGTTAAATTTCCTTCAAAGAGAGGGCTATAGTTTAAATTCATCTGGAACTGAAATACAAAACTGACTTTTGCAAAAAATCTGATCTCAAATATACACATAATACTAGCTACACTGTTTTGTTCATATCTATGTCTAATATATGTGAACATCCAAGACCACTATTGTTTTATCTGTCTTGTATTATATGGTCAAAAATGAAAGAAATAAGGTGAAAATACCTCTTATGTAGGGCTCAAGAAAATAACACACAAAAATAATAATAGTATAGATACAGACAAAATAAACTGAAGGCATGCAACAGCTGAATCCTATTTCCATTTTTCTAGTATTAACTTCAACACTGGTTCCTGTGTATTTAGGAATCCTGTCTGTAAGGTGACTAACACTCTCTCAAGAAAATTTTCAACTAGCTGTATTATCAAGTTCAATAGATATTATTAAAAATAAATACTCATTGCTTTTATACTACACATTGAATACAGACATATATTTCTAAGGTATCTAAAGGTAATTTACCATTTGGGGTATACATCAGAAATATGATACTATATATTACTCTTTATTACTTTCCATAAGTACTTACTTTCAATTTCCTTAATTTTCATTTCCCAGGGTATGCAGGCTGTCTTAAAATTCTCAAAATCTCTTTGAAATTTCATCCATTTCTGAAGAAGTCACAGATTAAAACAAACAAACAAACAAAACCAATCAAACAAAAAGGACAACCACAATGTCATCTTAATGCCCAGATGCTCAGTTCCCCCTAAGGCTAATGTAACTCCTTAATCATCCACAATATCCTTTGGCAGAGCCTAATGCAATAGAAGCACTTTCTTATGAAGAACTATCTCCTTTCATTTTTTCAAAATATGTCTCCTACTTGCTTTGTGTAACATCTCTATTTCCTCTACAAGAAGAATGATTAAATAATTCCTTGCTTTCATGTAATTCCTTTTTTTTTTAGAATTGTTTCTGAGAATTTAATTTGTTATTTCCTTTGCTATACCAAATTCAGATCTGGAACTCAAGCTGTGTCGTTTAATTATAATCACTCTACCCAGTGGTTTATTGTGGTGGGTTTACCTTGGNTATTGGATAAGTGCAATCTCTGTAATTGAGCTTCCTGTGCCTAGCTGAATTTGAAAGCCTCATTTTTTTTTCTGAATATTAATGTTTATGAGAGGTGACTACACAACTGCTTGCAGGAAATCCAGTCTAACTAATGGTACAACTGGCCATAGCAAGAAGTCCTGCCAAATATTCTTAGCATCATTCTGCACCAGCATTTTAGTTTGGGACAAAAGTGTGCTTTTGAAGTGAATCTTCTAACCCATCCCAATTTACCACACTTAGATTTGCACTGTAGAGCAACTGTCAGAGCATAAAACTATGTCAAAAGATGTACTTGAGGAGGGTACTTGAGCAGCATGCTGATCCACATCCACTGCTACTGGGTATTTAGTTCTGCAACCACACAGGACTTAGCACAAGGAAAGACCTGCCAGAATGTGTTATTGTGTGGACACTGGGTCCTCAGCAACCACTCTGGCCTTTCAGTCACAATCCTATAAAGCCATATTGTTCCTAGGATATATGTGCCACTACAGCCTTGGTTCAGTGGAAGTGCCTACAATGTTCTTGCTGTGGGACAAAAAGATACTATTTGATCCTCCACAGAGGGCTGTCTCAAGGGAAAGATTTAGCTTTGGACTCAGTCCACAGAAAATTCCAGTCTAGCCCAAGAGAAATTAAGTTCCACAAGTTATTAAACTCTTGCAAACAATTGATTTTTGTTTTGATGACAAGTCTCAATCAAACTGTGAGCTTGCATTAGAAATCATTTTATGTGAGAGCAGTGGAAATAAAAATGTTAAAATACAAAGAAAAGCAAGTAAATCTATTTTGGAAGATAAACACCTTTGGCAATACTCTGCAAAAGACTTCCCATTTGTATTACATTAAGTTAGTGAAATAATAAATTTACCTTGGTCATCATCACTTTGTATGCATAGAATTTTTTTCCTTTTCCTTTTCCAAGAGCACCTTCAAACTTTTCAACAAAAAGCTGGGCCTCTCTGGAAAATGAGAGCAAAAGAGAGATATAAACAATGCTACAGTAAATTTGATATTGTCTCTACTATAGAAATGTAATTTTTTGTGTTCTAACTCCTTACAGAGTTTTGTATAATCTTGTTCTCTAAGTAATGTTTAGAAAAAAAAGCTCTGAGAGTTTGTATTTCACAGAAGACTAATCATATATAGAGCAAACAGGACAAGCAACTTCAGTCATCTGCTCTAATCTAAATGCATTTGGAGCTTTGAGATCTACCTACTTCTAGTTAACGTTATCAAGTATTTTTAGTCACAGTGACTTTCTTTTGTAGTTCAGTTGCTGCCCATTTGTTCTACTCACAAACTGCTATTCCTCCTGGTTTCATTTAATATAAACTGTTGTCCAGCTACCTAAGGAAAATTTATTTTCATTTTTTACTTTGGAGATATGTATATGCTAGATCCTTGGTTCAACTGTGTCTACTCTTTTCAACACCACATTTAGTTCAACTCTCCAGAATTTCAGCATATATTATCTCTAACCGTATCATTCCTGGAATCATTTCTTAGAAGTATAGCTTCAGTGGTCCTCAAAAGACTAAAATTTTCCTTATAAAGATAAGGAGATTAAGTAGTCTCATGATGTAAATCACTGGAGAATAGAGTAAGAATTCTTACCTGTAAGTGTATGTACAAGACTGTATAACTATTTTGTCTTCACGCTAGAAGACTGCTAAACATTGTGCATTATGTTAGGTATTACACTAAGCATTTGGGAAAAGGTAGATTATTGGGGAAATGTTAATTGTGATGCACATCTCTACAGAAGCACTACAGGTAAGTTCACAGAGTGAAATCAATTATCAAGTTTATATCTTCTGCTCATATGTTTTACATAAGCAAGCAAAAAGATTGTGTTAATCTGTGAAATCTGGCAATGGCATTGGCAGAGTAGCAGTGTAGCTGTGATAAAGCAGAATAAAAGAAGGAGGCTATTAGCTGTGTTATAGCTTCTCTTAACCCATGGTTAAAAATCTCAACATCTTTAAACATGCTGTGCATTTTTAGTAACTGCAAATGCTTAGGGTGATCTTCATATTATCATTTGAAGACCTTACTCCACTAGACACCCACTGCAACAGTCTCTTTAGCTCACAGTACCAAGGCTCTGAACAGCCTTTTGTTTCTAGACTTCCAAAGACAGTGCAAAATTGAACTACTGGATTTAGCTTTCACCCCTTGAGAGCTTTCCTTCTTTTTGTTTCTAGACTTCCAAAGACAGTGCAAAATTGAACTACTGGATTTAGCTTTCACCCCTTGAGAGCTTTCCTTCTTTGAGACTCCACTGAGCACTCTCACCTTCCAAGTGCTCACACCTAAAACCAGCTGGTGGTATATTAGTATCAGTTCATCTGACCTCCCCAGGATTTAAGCGTGTCTTTTGCTACCTTTTGCTGAGATCCCATGTTTACCTTCAAAGGCACAGGTTGACAGGAGTAAAAAGCTACACGCAATTATATGAATCCCAAACCAATCAATCTTTTTTCTTTTCTTTTTCCTGTGGCACAAGGCGTGCACAGATTCAAATGCAAAAGAAAAAATATCCAGCCAACATCCCAGCCACACATCCCACCTATTCACCACTTCAAAGTGTCCCTTGAGGATCAAGTCATTGTATTTCTAAGTTTCTAGATCACTTATCCTCAATTCTGCACTTCTGGATCACATTTACATTTTGAATTTTGAAGTCTGAGTTTTCTGTGCTTTAGCTAACTTTTGACACTGATTGAGTAGCCTTTATTTTCCAAGCCATCCTGAGTCCTTCAGATACTTTTTTGGCCCAGTGCTCACAATTCATTCTTTGATTTTGATTCTCAAAAAATTCTAACCTTAAATTTCAGCCCTCTCAAATAAGTCAGTGAAAACAAATTATTCCAGCCTTAGGAAGTCAGTGTCCAAGAGTCCCTTTTAAATCCATGTGATAGGATTTCAAATCTTGTTGCACTGTCAGGAAATACAAGGCGGTCCTGACAGAAGACGGAAGCTTCCTTGTAAACTCAACAGTCAGTGCTGGAGCAGTACCATAAAAGCAGCAAGAATCAATAAACAGGACATGCACCACTCTCCCAAGTCGGCATATCATATTCTGGAGTTAAGACGAAAACCTTCTACCACTTCTTCTAGTTCAAGCATTGGAGCCTGTTCATGAGAAATTAATAAAATCAAAACCTAAAGAGCTGTAGAAAACCTGTGCTTTCAGTCACTAATTACATGTAGTTATGCTGCAGAATATGAAAATTTCAAACTGTACTTTGTTTTGTGTTTTGTGTTTTTTTCTTACAGTGAAGCAGTAAGTTAGAAATTTAAGGGGATAATATGAAAACAATCATTAACACAACACATAAAAAATCCTCCATGGTGGATATGAACACAGTTTACACCTGTAGCTGAACACAAATATGTTCTCCACAAACATGTTCTGCTATAAAATTTAGCTAAGCCAAAACAAGAAGGAAATTTCCACAATGAAAGTCATAAATGGATTTATTTCAAATGCTTAATCCAAGCCTTCTATTCACTTGTTTGAAATGTCTTTTTACACAGTTTTCTACCAAGAATAGAATTTTTTATCTTTCTCTACCTCCTACACTCTCTATCAAGCAATCTTTCAAGTTAGTTTTAGCAGTATTCAAGCAAACCAAAATATTACTTTCTGAATTTGCTGGTCCAGTTCTTCAGGTTTATTGCTGCTGAGTCTCTTGAATGTTTCCCTGGGTTTTAGTTTGACAGTGGCTGAGGTTTCCTTTCTCCCTGCATCCCTTCTTCCCCAGTGCTGCCCTGCACCATTGTGTGCTGGTCACAGAACTGTTATAAACCAACCATAATGTTGCTGCTTTAGAATGGGTTTTTCTCAGATTTTCTCTTCATTGGCCTACATTGGACTAAGTTCATCATTGCAGCACAGACAAGCCAGATGATGATCTGATACCAGTTAAATTTCTTACTGAGTGGTTATACACATAGAAAACTGAGTTACACATACAGCACCATAACACAAAACCACTTGGATTCATGTATGCACAATGTTTGTGAAGATACTTCCATGTTTTATGAAAGATGTGTGAAGTAATTAATTTCATTTTTAATATATTGTTTTTCTGTACTTATAAATTGGTTGGATAAATTTTGAAAAAAAATCAATTAAGTCCAAGTGGTGGACTTATAGTATTATTTTAGTTTTCCATTTCCACTATATTTTCATTCTAGTCTAGTAATAATACACTGATTTTTTTTATTTTTTTTTTTAATTAATAGAACTTTTGTCATTAATGCATGTTTCACA
This sequence comes from Brachypteracias leptosomus, assembly GCA_013401335.1. Taxonomy (NCBI): domain Eukaryota; kingdom Metazoa; phylum Chordata; class Aves; order Coraciiformes; family Brachypteraciidae; genus Brachypteracias; species Brachypteracias leptosomus. The sequence goes on from VYZX01030114.1 coordinate 13,895, forward strand.
CTGACCATGACAAGATGCTTCAAACATGCATTTAAAAATTTAGTATTATTATTTCCCATTCTGGTGAAATAATAGCCTAAATTATTGCATAGTTAATAATTGTTGCATAGCTAACAAAAAAGTAACACATGCTATATAGCCCAAAGAATGGTGGTGAATGGAGCTAAATCCAGCTGGCAGCCAGTCTCAAGTGGTGTTCCCCAGGATTCAGTATTGGGAACTCTTTATCAACCATCTGGATGAGGGGATCGAGTGCCCCCTCAGTAAGCTTGCA
>VYZX01030114.1:28150-56491 GCA_013401335.1 Brachypteracias leptosomus
GCTCTTCACAATCTATCATTTTCTTGACATAGAGTGCAACCCCTCTGCCCTTCCTTCTTTGCCTGTCCCTCCTGAACAGCTTATAGCCATCAATAACAACGCCCCAGTCACGGGATTCTTTCCACCAAGTTTTAATAAAGGTCAATAGATCAGAGCTTCCATCACAGTGGCTTCCAGATCCTTCTGTTTGTTGCCAATGCTGTGTGCATTGGTATAGAGCCACCTCAGCTGGGCTGCTGGCCATGTCANCTTTCCAGTCACTAGGAGGTTCACCTGATTGCCATGTCTTTTCAAATATCAAGGAGAATGACTTGGCAACTACATCAGCTAATGGGGATGCATCTCATCACGCCCTATAGATTTCTGCATATTCAGGTTCCTCAGGTGGTCATGAANACTCCAGTGTACCCAGCATGTCTCAGACCAACAGGCTGAGGGTTCTTGCCAGCATCCTGCCCCTCAAGCCTTGGTACATCATCCCATGGCTTGTCACAGGCAAGGCTGATGTTATCCTTTTCCCCTTCAAGTCTAGTTTAAGTCTGTGTCAATGAGCCCCACTAGCTTGTGAGGAAAGACTTTCTTTTGCCTTTCAGTGATTGCCAGCCAATACCAGCAGCCGTGGTGCCATACAGACCATCTTGTTATCAAAAAATCCCAAATTCTGTAGGTGACACCAGCCTTGGAGCCATGTATTAATGGACTGGATCTGTCTGTTTCTTCCGGTACCACTGATCACAACTGGAAGAATACAAGGAAAAATTAGCTCTGCTCTGGCTTCCCTCACCAACCATCTCAAGGCCAGAAATGCCTTTTGATTGGCCTTGTGTTACATGTTGCAGCTTCATTGCCACCCACATGAAAAAGCAATAACGGGCAATAGTGTCAGAGCCATACCAGTCTAGGAAGCTTCCTAGGAACTAAGAATGCTGGGATAGAAAAATGGCTATAAAAATAACAGCTCCGTACATACTAAGAATACAACAAATTTTAACTTTATTTACTTGGGGATTCTTCAGTTACAGATTATGCAAAGTAAAATAATTGCTCTCTGATTATCTAATCTGCTCAGCTATTTTTTCTGAAATTTCTCCCATGTTCACAATGCTTCCACTTTACATCTCCTAAGTACTCTGCTCTCTTCTACTCCCGTGTCACCTTCTTTCACAATACACCTTCCATTTCCTCTTTGCAACTCTATCCTTCAGAAAATGACCTTACCTTCCAGAAGGAAAAATTTGTAGAATTTCACAGAATGGTTCTGGTTGGAAGAGACTTTCCAGATCATCAAGTCCAGCCATTAACCCAGCACTGCCAGGTCACCAATAACTCATGTCCCTAACTGCCACATCTATACGGTTTTTAAATATCTCCAGGGATGGTGACTCCACCANGTTATCCAGATCCCTCTGTAGACCCTGTCTACCTTCAAGCAGATCAACAGGCCTGTCTAACTTGATGCCATCTGTAAATTTAACTGAGATTGCATTTGATGACCTCATCCAGATGATTCATAAAGATATTAAAGAGAACAGGCCCCAATACTGAGTCCTGGGGAACACTCGTGTTTGGCTGCCAAATGGATTTAACTCCATTCACCACCACACTCTGGGCCTGGACATCCAGAGAATTTTTAATCCATTGAAGCTCACAGCCCTACAGGCCATAAGCAGCCAGTTTCTCCAGGAGACTGCTGTGGGAAACAGTGTCAAAAGTGGTTACAGAAGTCCAGATAAACAATATCTACAGCCTTTCCCCCATTCATTAGGTGGGTCACCTTGTCATAGAAGGAGATCAGGTGAATCAAACAGGACCTGCTTTTCATAAACCCATGTTGACTGGATGAGATGACCTGATTGGCCTGTATATCCCACATGATGGCACTCAATATGATCTCTCCATAACCTTGTGGACTTTCTGCACCATATTTTCACGTTCTCTCTCTTACTATCACATCTCTGTCATTTATCCATATTAAAAACTGTCTGCAGGAGAGATCATCTTTTCTCTGTTAGATATGTCTAAGAATATATGACCATATGTTTTGTTAGTATTTGAGTATTACTGCAGTGAACAAGTTATTCAAAACAGAGGAGCATAATAGTTTTGACAAAAGAATGAAGTTCTCTGTGTTTACCCTGTTTCCTATGCTTGATGGAAGTTTAATGGTAAGTGAAAACTTAATTTTTAGCCTTAATGAGAATGTATTTGCTAAAACAGAATACAGTTTAGTATGTGACATATTTAGAAATGCATGAAAATGCAAGCTTATTTTCCAAGCAGTTTATTTTTTCACAAGCTAAAAAAAAAAATTCTGTTTTTCTTTCCAAGAACTTAGAATAAAAAGATAAATCCTCTCTTCCCACTTCAGAAATCTTGAGGTATTCCTGAAATTACATCATTTGTCTTGAATGAGATATTAAGCTTATGAATGGAAGAATTTATCAACATTAACCTAGCTGAAGAAAATTAAAGATTTTGCAGGGAAGTGTAATGGAAACTTAGAAAAATATTTGAGTTTTTCATATTTGATTTCAGGTCTACAGAGACAAGAAACCACTTATCTGTAGTGCCATTTTCCTTTCCTTGTGAAAGCACATCCATGGTAAGAGAGATTAAAGATGGTTTGAATTTAATCAGTAGGTCTAAAAATAAAGAGGAGGTTCAGAAAAACAGCGTAAGGTGCAAAGCAGGATGTCAGACATTCATTACTGAAATCAAACCATACTTCAGGACAGACAGCTTCTTTTTCATCTTCCATGGCTTGTTTCGTAGTGTGGCGATTAGTTTCTTTTTTTCTTCTACATCTTCTTTCAGCTTGGCTAATTCCTCCTCTGTAATTGGCTCCTCCTCAGAGTCAGAATCAGAGCTTAAAAAAAAAAAAAAANCCACATGAAAAAGCAATAACGGGCAATAGTGTCAGAGCCATACCAGTCTAGGAAGCTTCCTAGGAACTAAGAATGCTGGGATAGAAAAATGGCTATAAAAATAACAGCTCCGTACATACTAAGAATACAACAAATTTTAACTTTATTTACTTGGGGATTCTTCAGTTACAGATTATGCAAAGTAAAATAATTGCTCTCTGATTATCTAATCTGCTCAGCTATTTTTTCTGAAATTTCTCCCATGTTCACAATGCTTCCACTTTACATCTCCTAAGTACTCTGCTCTCTTCTACTCCCGTGTCACCTTCTTTCACAATACACCTTCCATTTCCTCTTTGCAACTCTATCCTTCAGAAAATGACCTTACCTTCCAGAAGGAAAAATTTGTAGAATTTCACAGAATGGTTCTGGTTGGAAGAGAACTTTAAGATCATCAAGTCCAACCGTTAGAACAGCACTGCTAGGTCACCACTAAACCATGTCCCACATCACCACATCTGTGTCTTTTAAATACTTCCAGTGATGGTGACTCCACCATTTCCCTGGGCAGTGTGTTCCAAAGCCTGAGAGCCCTTTTGGTGAAGAACTTTTTCTTAATATTGAATCTAAACCTCCCCTGGAACAACTTGAGACAGTGTCCTCTTGTCTTATCTCTTGGTACATGGGAGAAGAGGCTGACACTCACCTCACTACAAACTCCTTTTAGGTAGTTGTAGAGAGTGATAAGGTCTTCCTTAAGCCTCCTTTTTTCTAGGCTAAACAAATCCCATTCCCTTAGCTGCTCTTCATAAGCCTTGTTCTGTAGACCTTCACCAGCTTCATCGCCCTTCTTTGCACATGCTACAGCACCAAAATGTTCTTCTTGGAGGGGCTCAAAACTGAACACAGTGTTCAAAATGCAGCCTCACCATTGCCAAGTACAGGGGGACAATCACTTGCCTAGGCTGGCTGGCCACTCTGTTTCTGATACAAGCCACCTTAGCCTTCTGGCCTCCTTGGCCACCTGGACACATTCCTGTCTCGTATTTAGCCAGTTGACAATGAACACCCCCAGGTCATTTTCTGCCAGGCAGCTTTCCAGCCACTCTTGCCCAAGCCTNCAGCCGCTTTTCCAGCCACTCTTGCCCAAGCCTGTAGTGTTCCTGGGGGTTGTGGTGACACTTGGCCTTGTTGAAGTTCATATTATTTGCCTCAGCCCATCAATTCAGGTTATCCAGATCCCTCTGTAGACCCTGTCTACCTTCAAGCAGATCAACAGGCCTGTCTAACTTGATGCCATCTGTAAATTTAACTGAGATTGCATTTGATGACCTCATCCAGATGATTCATAAAGATATTAAAGAGAACAGGCCCCAATACTGAGTCCTGGGGAACACTCGTGTTTGGCTGCCAAATGGATTTAACTCCATTCACCACCACACTCTGGGCCTGGACATCCAGAGAATTTTTAATCCATTGAAGCTCACAGCCCTACAGGCCATAAGCAGCCAGTTTCTCCAGGAGACTGCTGTGGGAAACAGTGTCAAAAGTGGTTACAGAAGTCCAGATAAACAATATCTACAGCCTTTCCCCCATTCATTAGGTGGGTCACCTTGTCATAGAAGGAGATCAGGTGAATCAAACAGGACCTGCTTTTCATAAACCCATGTTGACTGGATGAGATGACCTGATTGGCCTGTATATCCCACATGATGGCACTCAATATGATCTCTCCATAACCTTGTGGACTTTCTGCACCATATTTTCACGTTCTCTCTCTTACTATCACATCTCTGTCATTTATCCATATTAAAAACTGTCTGCAGGAGAGATCATCTTTTCTCTGTTAGATATGTCTAAGAATATATGACCATATGTTTTGTTAGTATTTGAGTATTACTGCAGTGAACAAGTTATTCAAAACAGAGGAGCATAATAGTTTTGACAAAAGAATGAAGTTCTCTGTGTTTACCCTGTTTCCTATGCTTGATGGAAGTTTAATGGTAAGTGAAAACTTAATTTTTAGCCTTAATGAGAATGTATTTGCTAAAACAGAATACAGTTTAGTATGTGACATATTTAGAAATGCATGAAAATGCAAGCTTATTTTCCAAGCAGTTTATTTTTTCACAAGCTAAAAAAAAAAATTCTGTTTTTCTTTCCAAGAACTTAGAATAAAAAGATAAATCCTCTCTTCCCACTTCAGAAATCTTGAGGTATTCCTGAAATTACATCATTTGTCTTGAATGAGATATTAAGCTTATGAATGGAAGAATTTATCAACATTAACCTAGCTGAAGAAAATTAAAGATTTTGCAGGGAAGTGTAATGGAAACTTAGAAAAATATTTGAGTTTTTCATATTTGATTTCAGGTCTACAGAGACAAGAAACCACTTATCTGTAGTGCCATTTTCCTTTCCTTGTGAAAGCACATCCATGGTAAGAGAGATTAAAGATGGTTTGAATTTAATCAGTAGGTCTAAAAATAAAGAGGAGGTTCAGAAAAACAGCGTAAGGTGCAAAGCAGGATGTCAGACATTCATTACTGAAATCAAACCATACTTCAGGACAGACAGCTTCTTTTTCATCTTCCATGGCTTGTTTCGTAGTGTGGCGATTAGTTTCTTTTTTTCTTCTACATCTTCTTTCAGCTTGGCTAATTCCTCCTCTGTAATTGGCTCCTCCTCAGAGTCAGAATCAGAGCTTAAAAAAAAAAAAAAGAGAGGGGAACAAAAACCATCATCAAAACTCAGAAAGAAGAGAAGTTTTCACTGAAAAACATATTTGGTGTTAATTCTTGTTAAATCTGACACCAAGATAACTGCCTTCACTGTTGCACAGAAGGGAAGGCAACATTCAAGTCTTGTCATTAATTTTATTTTCATACAAATCATTAGTAACAGATATTTCCTCTTCTTATGCCAGCAAACAGGAAAATGATAAAAAGGAAATCATTAGACTCTGACTTCCTAACTTAAAAAGCTGACATTGATGACTACCACCAAGTGACCTCTTAGTAAAAGCAATTTGATTGATTTCTATTTATTTCTTGTTGTATTTTCTTTTGCCCTTCTTTTTGTTTTGTTTTGAATGTTTGAAAATGTACCACAAGGTTTTAAAAAATAGTTTTCTAGTTTGCTTTGGAAACCATTCATTCAGACTTAAGCAAGCAGAATGTTCTGTTTATAATTCACCTTTCATAGAGTTTGGTATTCAAAATCTAATGTCAGAGCTGAATGATTCGTTACTTAAGTCACCTAATGCTAGAGCTTCTATCCCCTGGATAACTAAAGAATTATGAGCTTTCGTCTTCTACCAAAACAGAAAACGCAGCTGTAGTTAAAGATTCATGTGACGTAACGGTCAAAGGGTATGTTTGTGCCACATGTAAGAGTTTATCAGCAAGAATATTTATAAAACATTTCAAAACATGAAATACAATGAAAGTGAAACTCTTTTTTGCAACACATCAAAGTACAAATATCTTGCTTGTCACCTACCTTTAGTTTTCATGAAATACACATCATTATAGAAAAAGCTAAAAGAGATCAGATAAAATATTCTAGACACAGGAGTGAGTTAGAAAAGAAAGAGGCTCTAATAGTTACTGAATACTCTGCTACTGAGTCAAATGCTATTATTGAACCCATCAGCCATAAAATTTCAGACTTCGTGTGATAAGGAATAGTGCCACAAAAAATATAAATCTACAGAAACAAAGAATGCTACTGAACACCAGGCATATTGTTGCTATTGTAGTATTGTGACAAGCAAGCGAAGAAAGAACTGTATGAAAACTTAAGTCAAATGAATGAAGGTCAATAAAAGATTTGTGCATACAATTATGAAGCTTATATTCCAAAAGAGAGACATATCTTTAAGAGGAACAGAAAAATTAAAAGAGTTTGGTTTTGAGAGAGCGAGCTTTAAATCCATAGCTGTTACAATCAGCTGCTTTGCATTTTACAAAGCAGACAGCAACATGCACAATATTGAGGATTTCCTTTGACAGAAAACTGTTGGGATATGCAAAATTGAAATATGCAGTTTTACAAGACTGCAGGGAGAGTGGTGACAAATATGAGTGATAGATGTTAATGCAGTGAGCTTAGTAAGGAAAGAAAGATGAGCAAAACACAATAGGTAAAGTAGGGATAGTATTGGCTCTCATGCTTACTGCCCAAAACTGCTTTATTTGTTTTTGCAAACACATCTCATCTTTCATTTTTCACTTTCCTTTGGAAACAAGAATATAATAAAAAATCCATATTTCTATGCATCTTTAAGAAATCAGTATTTTCAAAAGTGTTTACACTATGCAGTCAAACTTTATGCAGTTGCATCATATTTTTCCTTTAGCTCGAGTGGTTGAACACTGAGATTCACACCAGGAAATCAGAATTCTGTGTTCTGCAATAAAAAGTCTTAGCCTTTCATGAAAGATTGGTTTTAATACATTTGAAGGCCAGAAGGGTTCACTGTAGCCTTCAGGCTAACAGAGTATAATGCATTGGTAAATAATTTCACATCAAGCCCCTGTCTTCCCTGGCTCCAATTCAATGCAAAAAATAAATCTTTTCCTAAGTCAGTAGAACACTTGAAATCAGTGTTGCTTCCTTAAATCAAATACATAATGAACTTGTTCATACTATTCACTCATGTTTTGGTTTTATGACCATATTATACATTTGTGGTTTTGTTTTAGTTTCATCTCCTCTTTATTGATGTAATCTACTTTTCTCATGATTTTTGTAAAAGGCATTTTATAGAGGTAAAAATTAAGATGAAAATGTTTTCTCGGAGCTTGGATGTTTCCAGGAAAAGGATTGGTAAGATTTTAAGAGTCTAGAGTGACAATAAATTTGACTATATTTCTTCCTAGGTTTTTTGCTCAAATTCTATTGTTTATTGATGATGCCAATAACATCCCCAGCAGTTAGTGCTCTTCTATAATCTTCCTGTGAGCAAAAAGATGCAGTGCCTGTGCTTCCTGTATAGGCTTTAAATTTCCATGTACCTCTGGACTTTTGCATAAGCATTACTCTTCAGTAAGCCTACTGAAAATCAGTTGATTTGATCACATACAGAGTTATACAGTAAAAACAGAAAGAGCTCAGAGTATAAGATTCCTTCTCTGAGGATTTGTATCCAAGTGACTGCACATGGTTTCTAAGACAAAACACTCACAATTAGACAGCCCGGTAAAGAACAAAATAGCTTTTCAGCCTAGCAATATCACAGATCTTCACAGTGAGATTATTTGTCTTTAATATTTTGGGGTTGAATGACTATAAACTGCATAAAGCAGGCCCCCCTCATGAACAGGTAACAATCAGCCATGCCACTAACCAATAGTATCTAAGAGTAGATGATTTAAAGCTCACCTAGAAATAACTATTTTCACCATGGATTTCATGCTGTGAAATCCACTACCACAAATTAACAGAGATCAAAATAATATTAGGGAAAAAAAAAAAAGAAAAAGAAAAAGAATCAACACAGAGTTCACCTAGGATTCCTTTATGTTCCCTATGTAGAATAAATAGGGCATAAAGAGACTTTCCTGATTTAGGTGAAAAAGAGGGGAAGAAAGAGGGCAACAGCACAGGTTCTGTTAACTTGTACCTAGTCAAAAATGGCAATGTTTATAGAGTTTAGCAAAATCTACAATGACAGCAGTAATCACAATATTATCTCATTGTAGAATAATACCACATTTAGTTTTATTTTCTTTTTGTTTCAAGGGGGTTTTATTGTTTTCAAATTCTTATTTTATTCTTATCATGATTTTCATGCTGAAATGTCTTGGCAATTGGAAACTTCATCATCAAGATGTACATTTAAACGGTACATAACATTTGTTGTGATAGGTCCTCATGGACTTTCTAGACAGGTTATATTTTTGTGCTGCCATCCTTTTCTGTCCTGAAGGTTTGCAAATCCTTTATCTGAATCACAGCTGAACTAAAGCTTATTTTTATTTACTCTTGTGTTATTTTTGGTTTTCTTTTAAAAATATTTTTAAATACTCTTATAATTATTACTCTGCAATCTTGCCAGATGGTTCCTTAAAGGTTTAAAAATACAATGTTCTTGAAGTACCTTCCAGAACATCCTCAGTTTTTCCTCAAATGTTATGTTTACTACTTGAAGAACGAAGTCTTCATCCAGGTAGCAATTTCTAATTATTCAGCCCAAACATATGTATTTTAATGTTAAGAACATTGGAAGACAACGAAAAATATTGTACTCTCAATTCCTCAATCAATTTTGTATTTTCAGTGTTCTTTTTTTAGTTATGCTCAGTAAATGTTTACAGTGGAAGACAATAGTAAGCAAAGGAACATGGATTGACACATTCACAACTGTTGCTACATAAGTACGGGATATTGAACAGAGGGGTATAGCTGGCATCACAGTGAAGAGCCAGCACAAAGATTTTAGGCATTCTTGTAGGGAAGGCAAATGATGTGTAAGTATGTTGAAATGGGATCATGGACAGATTAGTATAATAGCATGTCTCACTGTATTTTTTTCTTTCTTTTGACTCCTGCTGTCTTCTGCAGTGATGCCTTGGGAATTTAAACAGCTGTGGCAAGTGTTGATTGGGGGAAAGAGAATCTCTCTCCCTCTTCGGTGAAATAAGCATGCCTAGTCACATTTGTTCCATTATATCATTTCCAGGGGTTGTCTCCTTTCAATAGTACAGGAAAGGACAGGCAGCAAGATAATGCTAAGATGGTAGAAAAATACAAAGTAATTTTCTGAACTGCTCCATGTCAGTGGGGTCTTCTAAAGACCCAGGTTGCATTGAATGCTTTGGAAAAGTGAATGATAACATTTCAAGGGGAGTAAGTGGGATACAGACTGGAAAATACCATCTCAGTCTTTTGTTCTGGGGCCTTGGTATTTTGTCACTGGCCTTTTATAAAAAGCTGTCTCAAACCTGGCTGGGAAACAAGAACCCAGTCTCGAGAAAAGTTTCAAGATTTTAGTTCTGTACTGGAAATAAAACTAGACCTTGGGCCTTTGGAAGATTATCAGCTTGGGGATTGGGGGACTTTAGTTTTGGGGAAAGAAAAAAGCAGGAGAGATCTTATCTGTTATCGCATCTCTCTCATTTGCTCCCCTCCTCTGCCACTTTTACTCCCTTTGTCCAGAGAACAGCTCTTAAACTTAGGATATTTAACAACAATGGTGGTGACCCTGGTTTTGAGTTCCCATTCTTCCTTGCCATATTTGACCTAATCCTCAGAGTATCAGCTGTCCCAGAAGGACCAGGCTGGTTATTTACTGAGATCCCACCCTGGACCTGGGACAAACCCTGACTTTGTTCCACTTAAGTGGGTATGACTTTGTGGAGAGTTTTCAGTTGACTCAGACAATATTTTCTCACTGCAGAAAAAAAAAAATCAGCTCTAATTGGGCTTTAGTGAATAAGGAAGTCACACTGATTTTGGTGTTTCACAGCTATAAATGAAAGCAGGTTTTATGTAAGATAAATATGGGTTTACATTAAAAAAAAAATTATTGAATTACCCAGATCCTGATTTCTTTTTGTCTTTTTTCTTCTTGTTGGCCTTCTCTTTTTTCCCTTTCTTATCAGGCTTTTTGTCCTGCTTCTTGTCATTTTTGCCTTTTCCACTTTTACCCCCTTTCTCATCTTCCTCTTCTTCATCCTCCTTGGATTTCTGATTTGTCTGGTTCTTCCTCGCTTTTGCAGGGTCCCCATCAGAATCACTGCCCTCATTTCCAGCTGCTCGTCCCCGTCCTCTATGGTTTCTGTGCCTGCGATGTCCAGCTCTCCTTGTCCCATCTTCATCATCCTCATCCTCCTCACCACCACGCCTGGCTCTCCCTCTGGCATGTCCCCTTCTGGTTCTTGGTGTTGGTCTTTTCCCTCCTTTATCTATAATGGAGAAGAACTCAAAAAACCATGAGTGAAGGCAGTGTGTTTGAAGGAGACCTTTCCTCCTACTTTATTCATGCAGATAATCAGAAAAATCTCAGTGTGAACTCAAAGTAATTCGCACTACTGACCTGTTCCTTTGACATTTTCTTCATTCTCAGCTGCACTGCCTTCTTCATTGTCAACATCACTGTCATCTGTGGAGTGAAAATAAAGTCCAGTGCATATGATTGCCAATTATTCATTAGGAATGAAGGTGTTTTAAGAAACTCTTGTCAATTACTGCATTGTACTCCCTTACACCATTTCACAAACCCAGTTTTTTGAAACATGACAAATAATTCTCAATATATAAGATGAAGACTGAAAAAACAGTTACACTTTCCTTCAGCACTCATAAATAAACCCCAAAGTGACACCATGAAGAACTCCCTCTCATGGAAGAAATATGTAGGACAAGAGGAGTCCCAAAAAGAAACACGATAGCAATATCCTACAATTTAATGGAAAGAACAAAGAATATGAAAAAGCTTCTCAGGCAATTCTCAGAGATTTTCTTAACTATTTGAAAGAAAGCACTGTTTGAGATTAAAGAGGATTAAAAGCATCATTTTCTGATTTGACTGATTGGAAGTCACGAAGCTTCATAGCTGCAGCATGGCTGAAGAGAGCAGCCCCAGAAGAAGAGACTTACTCTTAGTTTCAGAAACCAAATCTCTAAGCATAGTGACAGAAGTCGACCCAGCTTGCTTGTATGCTCTACTACAGCTCTCTTCTACCACACAGGAGACGATAAAAACATTGAAGACTCTAGAGAGATCTTATTTACATCTCTGACTTGGAGCAGATCTCTTGATTAAGTTTTTCAGTCTCAGTAAGTTCAATAAAAGTTGTTGTCTCTGCTAGTCATCAATAACCAGGAAAGTATACAATTCATTTGGCTGGCACACATTGAAACTGGAGTCATGCAAATATAAAGAAGAGAGAAAATTATTCCTCTCTTTCATATGCATTATATCTATCATAATATTTAATTAATACATTCTATAAATATTGATATTAACATGTTATTTAATGGGTCACTCCTGAAACCATTAGTGGTATTCATCAGCAATGTTTCTTTGAAAGCAATCCAACTAATACGTATCAGCTGAATATCTAGAAATACATGGTAGTAGGAGATTAAGGAGAAGACTGAGAAATATTACCATAAATAGAAATAAGCAGCTGTCATTTCACTCCTTTATACCATGTATGTTCCAGATGTAGGTTGTCTAATTTCCCTTCTGTATAGACAGGACAGGTAACTTGTCATGATCACTATAGTAGCATTTTTCAGACAAGAAGAAAGTGCAGATTTCTTCTTTTGTCACTCATCTGTAATACTTCTGAATTTTTCTTTATATTCTGTCTTTCTCTGTCCATTCCCTTGTTCCTTTTACAGATTTTACTAAGCCACTGGTGATTCATCGAAAGTTTACACACAAATTGATTTATCTAGAGACTGCCATAGCTAACTATCAGGCACAACTTCTTAGTATTACCTAGTATCAAAGAAAAGCAGTAAAATATGTAAGGCTACAAACAAGAAGGAACCAAGGGTTTTGTTTCACTGTATGCTATAAAGGGTGAAGGATTATTATCCAGATGTTATTGACAGACATTCTAAAAATGTGATACATTTAGGGAGTTTAAGTTCCCTCCACAAAACATTTCATTGTATATAATTGTATATAATTGCAAGTATAATTAAATGTTTTCTATTACTTCCACATCATCTGCACAATAATTTTTTAAAACTATGAAAATATTATCCCACAATGTCATCAGTGGAATGTGAAAATAAGTGCTCCTTTGTTCTGTCTGAACATATGCCTCCTGTTGCTGACAGTAACAGGATCTCCATTTGACAGAGATCATTACGTTGGCATTGAAAGCTTGCAAAGATGAAGACAGACACTTCTAAAGAGATACTTTGCATGCAACAATAGGGCATGGTCTTTTATTGCAACTAATGCTTTTGCTGATCTCCTCCAGCCGAAAAGAAATTCCCAAGGAAACACTTCAGTGGTACAAGACTGGGTATGACAAGCCCATACAAAAGGCAAATAGCTGGAGATTTATCATATATGCTGAAACATGCATTAGCAGTGAAAGTGTATCATGCTCAAGTTGACATCATATTGACATAATAGTGAAAGTGGCAGTGGACTATGCAACACAGAAGCTTAAGCAGGGCAGAGGTTAGCTATTGGAGTTTAATTAATTATAATAGTATAAGGGTAACAAATGCACTAGTCTGAATCCAACATTTCAGTTAAAATAAAATATTAAACTAATTAATAGATTTCAGGCTCCTTGTAGGAAGTACACCACTAGAGAGGAGTGTATCTGAATAGCGACTCCTGTCTTTTTTTCATGTAAATGCTCAGGCACATGAGAGATAAAGAAAAGCATAAAATCAAATAGAAATATATATTGCCACCAAACAAGCCTAGAAAACATGACCAGTGATTGATGGAATCATGCAGCAATAAGTGTAGTAGGTAACTACAGACATACCCAATAAGCACAACTGCATCTCCAAAAGTTATTTTTGCAAAAACTTGGAATTATAGCTGCAAACCTAACTTCAGAACACTCCTGGCTCCACAGCCCCATCCTCATATAGAGATGAAATGTGCTGATATGAAGAATGTTACAGGTTTGTCCTTCTCATTCTGATACATTCACAGAATAAAAGTTCTCTCTCAGCTCTTGAGGTATAATGCAGAAAGCATTGTACAATTTATTTTTAAAAGAAGCTGGGAGCCAAGGAGGAGTCGCCAATTCTTCAATTTTCTTACACCCTACTTTATATAATGGACTGTCTCACTAGCATAGCAACTGAAGCTCAGAGCAGAACTAAGTTAATCATTTGTGTCAGCTGTGATAGCAGTTGGTGCTGTTTAGGAAGAACAAAATCACTGAGGTGGAGTCATGAAGAAGCTTTACCAACCCTGAGGTCTGTCCTGAACAGCATATATGCATACGCTCATGTAAGCTATATAGCCACCCGACACTGCATACTACAACTACCTCTGGAGACTGTATTCAGATAAACTGTATTAATAATTGTCTTTTTGTGTTTGTGGTTTTTGAGCATATCATTAAAAGACAAATATTGATAGTTGGTTGGGTATTTGAGCAATAGGAGAGATAAATAATCATTACTGTGCTTAACATAATTATTATTAGAAAGCTATTTCAAGTCATTAACTGTAATACTTTTTAAAGAGGAAATCAGGAGATCAGGAGACTAATAACACTTTAGGTGCTTGTGGCAAACTCTGTCTTACTGAACTGTTGGAGAAGCATTTCAACAATACTCAAATTACATTTCATAATGATACTAAATCTAAATGCAGTTTGGCACTAAATTTAAGTGTTATCCTATAATCCACAACACAGAGAAAGAGCAGAGCACGTTCGTCAGGCACTGTCTCATCTTCTTATAGGAAAACTGAAGAGCGTTTTTGATGTTCTGGTTTGTTTAACGTAGGAACAAAATCATCATTATGTGGGATCCATTTAAGTCAATATACTTGTCTTCTGCTTTTTTAAGCAGATCTTCATGCGATACCACTTATCAAAAGTTCATTGAATCCTCCACTAAAATCAACTAAGTCTCACTAAAGCTCTATTTAAAATTACTCCTTGTTCCAGAATACGGTTGATAGGATCTCATTTCTCCATGGTATTAATATTCATAGGGCTAATACCAGGTTATTGTGCTTTGAGTCAGCTAACTTGAGTTAGCTGACCCAGAGCAAACTACTGCTTAGTTGTTACATCTTCCAGGATACATCATCCTGCCCAAATGACCCATATATCATTAGGTATATTTAGAGCTATAGTCCGTAACTCCTTTTGCTCTAGGAAATCCAATGACTTTCTGATGGGGTTTTTTCCATAGTAGTTTAAGACAAACTTTCTCATCTTTCTAGACTAATGACAGAGAAAGTGTAATCTAAGTAAGCTATCATTTTACCTGTAGTCTTGTTTATGTTTTAGACTATAGGCACTGATAAGCCAACAAGACTAAAAAAGAGTGTCCTGAATATGGGCTCAGACTAACCTGCAAGTCATGTAAGCTATATAGCCACCTGACACTGCAAGTCTATCCACTGCAATGTGGATAGAACATCAGGTAGCTCAGGAGAAATCTCAAAATGTTGATATGTTGGCTGGTGGGGAAATTAAGGCAAAAAAAAAAAAAGTGTAAACCCATAGGAGTCTTTATGAGGTGGACATTTAGGAAATTGAAGGAGCAGTTGTATCCTCATCTTATTTTCCCAAGGTGCTTGTACACTACTTATCAGAGGGTACACATCTCACGCTTTGAATTTTTTTTAATTTGTTTTATACTGATATAATTTCTTTGATTTTTCATTGTGAGAGGGATAGTGATTCTTGGAACTACCCTGTAAAATATTGCCCTTTGTTGTAATGTGACTGTTCACATTACTACTGTGTAAAACTGACCGCTGATAAGCAATTCTGCATGCTGGTGCCATTAAAAAAATGTAATGTTATGCAAAGTAATCTGTAATTTTAAAAATGCTATCAAACTTCTTACATATATTATGAAATAAATTTCTGCTTTATTAATTAATTGTCAAGCCAATTAAATGGATCATATGCGGATAGAGCCTGGCAAGCAATTATTTTGTCTTCCTCTGGACTGGGCTGTGCTGGACTTTTTTCAGTGCTACAAAGACATCAGCATGAATAGCTAATAAACTGGGTGTCCAACATGTAGAAATGTCAGCAATGCAAGATCATCTTAAGCAACAAATACATGTGAAGCTCTTGTCAAAAAGTATAGCTTCCAGGACATTGTCTCTTACTCTATCTCTGTGGGTACACCTGTATTTCCCTACCTATGCCAGACAAGGACCTAATCATACAGTGTTTTGTCCTACCCAAAACTAGAGACCTGACAAGCTTGCAGGACCCGTTGGTTACTGTAATAAAACAAGGAGAAGCCACATTTATGTCGTGTCATCACACAGTTGGCTTGATGGTGCACAATTTTTCATTTTCATTGTAGTCTTTACTGCAAGAATTAGGATCAGGATTTTAAGTGTCCAATACATTCTGAGAAGTATGAAACTGAAGTAAATCATAGCAGTTTGGCCTTTTCAGGTGTTAAAATGTGATTTACTTAGGTTATTGTCATTCATTAGTAGAACTGTTAACATGGGAAGAACACATATTAATATGGAGAAAACCATTCATGTTCAAGTTACAAATGCAATATTTGAAGTCAATTTTACTTTTGACTACCTCATGGGAGGACAGCACTTTTAAGGTTGATACCCACAGCTGACCAGCTCACCGCATAGACTGTTTACTATATTTAAAGAATAATAGACACTTTACATCATATCTCTTTTCAACATCTACTCTGAAAATTTGTGCCCTAAGTCTTCTTTTCCCATATGAGAAGCCTAGAACAATGAATTCATGAACTTAGCGTAATGAACCATACATCTCCTACTATCATGGATTTTGTAGAAGATGTTCTGAAACATGAAGAGTGGACAAACCAGGGCTTCACTAGAGCTAAAGATATCAACAAGCAAAGACGTATGACCCTAGACTGCATTTTTACAACTGTTGGGTTACTCTATTCTTTGTAAAAATATTCCTCAGGAATATCACCAGTGGTGAAGTAAAACCTCCAATAAAGAAATTGCAACTAGTTAGTGTCTGAGCTCTGCGCTAACAAACTCCAGCCCTTGGAACATTTTAAGCCAAAAATGGACTGAGAACCACATTCTGAAAGTGTCTCATGGTTACTTACAGTGGAGCTCCAGATTCTTAAATCAAGGCTGAGTCTAGAATTTACTTACCTGATCTCATCTCCAAATATACTCATAACTGTCACTAAGGTAGTTAGATATTATTATAAATTATGTACAGGATAAATTTTCATGCAAAAATGTGCCATGATTCTGTGATCTAAAGATCTCAATCTTCTCCAGTTAAAAAATGTGTGATTATTTACTATGTGAATGCTAGCCTCTGTACTTTGAATGAATAACAATCAGAAGACTAGTCAATTCAGTCAGATATCTGCAAGCAGAAGGCAGATGTTTATGGTGAAGTTAAAACCTTGATATCCCAAGAATTTGTACATCAGAAATTATTGCAAAAATATTCATCTTCTATGGACATGCTCATTTTGTTTCTTATTCAGGTAAAAATCCTGCTGAAGCTGATAAGTATTTTGTCTATGCTATACCAAACATTGTGCTTCTCTCGTGTTAAAATGAGCTCCATTAGCATATACTGCTTGAAAATTAAATTTGTCAGTAAAGGTACATAAAACTGAAGGTGCTCAGACAACAAAAGGAAAGAAAATAGGATGGGCTTTTGAAATTAACTACTTGTTACATTCTAATGAAATGCTAAACAGTCCCTTCTGATGTTTTCTATGGAAGCAGAACTCATTTATTCCAATTTAAATTACAAGTGTGGATTAAATTCAGAAACCAGTCTAGAATAAGGTCCCTGGCAATTTTCTTCTATGCCAAAGATAAGAAATGTCGTATCAGTTCCATACAAAAAAGATTCATATTTTAGAAAGAGTAGTATTGTTCATGAGAACTGAAAGCACTTCCCATATCTTGCACTTTGCCATTAGGCATTATCTTCCTACAAAAACATTTCTTACTTCCAATACAGCACAGTATCTATATAAAAATACTATTACTTTTATTATGAGGCATGTTTGACGATTCGTATTAAATACTGAAAGCAGTGAAAAAAAAGGAGGCATTTCCTCTATGCAGTCTACAGAAGCCACAAAATACCTTTGTTCTCTTAATCTTCCCTATAAACTACATAAAATTATAAGGCAAGTAACGGGACTACACTCTTGATTTACTAACCAGTGGAAAGACACACTGCCATGCTACAACTAGACAATAAGCCACAACAAAGTTGCTTACAAAACCCAAGTAAAATACATTTCTGAACAAAAGATAATGAATTGTGACAAAGGAGATTTTGTATTAGAAAGAACAAGAAGAAAACAAAACTTGCACACTCTTGAGCTACATGCAGAAAATGAATATGTGCTTAAGATGCATAATTATAGTTGTAATTACCATTTTCTTCAGTGACGGTTGGCTTTTCACATTTGGGCATCTTGATTAATCAATCCACAGGGCTGTTCCAGCTGCTACCTTTATAAGAGATCATCTGAAGGTTGAGTGGTTCAAGATGAAGTGTACCACATCAACATTGTCCCTTCTGTCATTGAGCGTATGATGCTGGTGAAGTTTCACTGACTGAAATATAAGAAGATACTAATTTCCTAAGTGATTAATCTTTCATGAATGTTTAGTTTACTATTTAGGGTTGGCATGCTAGGGTCAAAAAGCATGGAAGAAGTTGTTCATCTTCTTTGTTATTATTATTGAAAAAAGAAAATCTCTCCTGCAATGTACTTACTTACAACTAACACTAATGTTTAAAAGCTTAAGTGTCTTACTGAGCAGGGATGTCATACATTGTCCACACCAGCATACTGTGATGCCATATATAGGTCTATACTTCAGCCTATGGATAACATTGTTTGCAGGTCAGAAAGCCAACCATATCATGGGCTGTATCAAAGGAATTGTGGCCAGCAGGTCAAGGGAAGTGATTTTCCCCTCTGCTCCATCTGGAGTACTGTGTCCAGCTCTGGAGCCCCCAGCAAAAGAAGGACATGGACCTGGTAGAGTGGGTCCAGAGGAGGGCCACAAAGATGATCAGAGGGCTGGAACACCTATCCTACAAGGACAGGCTGAGATAGTTGGGGTTGTTCAGCCTGGAGAAGAGAAGGCTCCAAGTAGACCTCATTGCAGCCTTCCAATATCTGAGGGGGGCCTAGAAGAAAACTGTAGAGTGACCTTTTACAAGGGCATATAGTGATAAGATGAGAAGTAATGGCTTCAAACTGGGAGAGAGTAGATTTAGATTAGAAATTAGGAAGAAGTTCTTTGCTGTGAGGCTGGTGAAACACTGGAACAGGTTGCCCTGTGGATGCTCCATCACTGCATGTGTTCAAGGCTGGGTTGAATGGCGCTTTGAGCAACCTGGTCTAGTGGGAGGTGTCCCTGCCCATGGCAGGAGGGTTGGAATTAGATGATCTTTAAGGTCCCTTCCAACCCAAACCATTCTATGATTACATTTTTCACATGAAAGATGGTTATAAGCTTAGACACATTTAAATTGCATAGCTTTAACATCCTGACACTGATTTTAAACATCCTAGAAAAAGGATCCAGATGCTGATATATCTGACGGTTTATAACTGCATCTCCTTGCAATTCTTTTGAGACTTCTTGCTTCTACCTTTATGCAGATACTATATCTTAAATTTTACCCTAATTCACCTTGTATCTACAACACCAGACAAGCTTAACAGTGAAACAAAGCAAAAATTTAATTAACAAGACAGGTCAGGCTTGGAAGTAAAAGATATGAAACAATTTGTTACAAAGCTCTCCTGTTTCAACAGGAGAAGGGAAATGATCATGCTTCTGTACTCAATGAGGCTGGTGAGGCTGCAGCTTGAGTATTATGTTCAGTTTTGGGCACCACAGTATAAAAGAGATATTGAGGTGCTGTAGTGGGCCTGGAGAAGGGCAAACAAGCCAGTGAACATGTCTTATGAGGAGCGGCTGAGGGAACTGGGACTGTTTAGTCTAAAGAAGTGAAGTCTGAGGGGACACCTTTTTGATCTCTACAACTATCTGAAAGGAGGTTACAGAGAGGTGAGTGTTGGTCTCTTCTCCCAAGTAGCTAGTGAAAGGATAAGACAAAATGGCCTCAACTTGCATCAGAGGAGGCTTAGATTGAATATTAGGAAGAAATTCCTTCCTAAAAGAGTGGTCAGGCGCTGGAATAGACTGCCCAGAGAGATGGTGAAGTCACCATCCCTGAAAGCGTTCCAAAAACATGCAGACATGGCACTTCAGGATATGGTTTAGCAGTCATGGTAGTGTTGGGGTGACAGTTGGACTTAATGAGTCTACAATTCTGTGAAAGAAAAAACATGTTAGAAATAACATAACATGCAATTATTGATTTGTATTTAACTAGATAATTCTTTTATAGCTTCCCCAGGGTTACTTATCTGGAACTCTTTTAGTGTGGCCCAGACTGAAAAAAGGGGTAAGCATCTGCAGAGTATCCCACATTCTCAGATGCTCTTGAGTAGCTTCTGAAACCTATTACCGACATGACTATAAAAGCCATTTGTTTTATTTTCAAGTTGTCATTCAGATGTCTGAAGGAATTTTATGTGGAAGTTTATTCAGTGATGCTGGCTACCTTGCCCTTTATCAATTTTATCATCAAGGGGTTTTGGAAATGCTGAAAATGTTTGTGAGTGTTGTTTAGACTGACTTGGAATTCTGTTTACAGAGAACACATACAGGTATTTAGTCCTATTTCTGTTAGAACATTAGCATCCTATGTTTTGAATATCCCCAAAGATATTACATCTACATATACAATTATAAGAGGTCCTACACATTTTTCTATAAAGTTTTTTCTATAAAATGTGTTTTCTGAGCTATTATCATTTCCTTTACTGCATTCATATATTAATCATTACATAATATCCTAGCTCCTGTACATTTGCAAACTTGGGAAAGACTTCTATACACACACACAAAAAAAAAAAATAAGAAAACATTCAAATTATCTTTAAAAATCAATGGTTAGATAAGCCATGGTTTTAAGAACTCAGAAAAAGAACAATCATGTTCTAAAAATTCAGTTGTTAGACTTCTGCACTTCTTTAATAACAGAAAGAAGTCTTGGGAGTAATTATGAGTATGGTATTCAAGTTACTGATTCTACAAGTACTTGCAAAAAAAGGCAGACGAATTGTAACAACTGTTTCACAGTTGCAGTCAAATCAGAACTATAGCCTTTATGGAAATAAATGTCTTCATCAGAAATCTGTTAATACCTCACTTTCATTTATTAGCCACATTGGAAAATATTTGACTTGATATATGAAATGGAAAGGGATATACAATGAAAGCTGATTTATTAATCTTATGAAAGAAAAAAAAAAAAAAGACATTACATGCTTGTCAAAGATGTAAAGGTAGCATTCAAAAAGATAGAAAAATAAAAGAATGAAGGTTGTATATGCAGTCTGAATGTGATCTCCAGGTGAATATTTGCTATGGTATAGGTGAATTGTACACTCCATTTTATTTGTTTCTCAAGATATCCTGACTCAGACAGTGATTTAGTTAAATATTCTTACTACAGTGCAAATTTTTAGTGGAGATAAGCCAGATCCAGTCTAGTTTGTGGCTTACTTTTGTGGCTTCAGGAGTTAACTGTCTGCATGAGTTCCACCACTTACTATTCTTATCAGTGTACCACTAAAACTGTTCATGGGGCTGCCCTGTAAACTGAGTCACTAATCAAAGCAAATAATCATTATCTTAAGTCAGCTTAGTGCGATGATCCCATCCACAACACAGTCCCACAAACAGTTGTATTAGCACAGAATGGGGAGTCAAATTGTGACATGATGTGTGAAAGGGCAGCCAGGGTCAGGAGGTAGAAAGAGGGCGCAAACCTTTGAAGACAGACTAGCCACTGGAGATAACAGAGCATGGAGCTACATCCTATTTTTCTGTTTACCATTGGAGACCAAATACTAAGCAGAGACTGAGGACAAACTGTACCATTTAACTTCGTAGCATTCTACTGCTTCTTTAGCTCAAATATAAATGACTGCATAGAGAGCATAGAGAGTTTTCGTTTATACAATGTTCTCTTTACAGCACATCAGTCTTGCAAAAAAAAAATAAGGACTTTAATTTAATTTAGCTTTATTTAATAACAATAAAATCAGAACAACAGAGTGGTTTTAATATATAATAAATTATGAAAATGTCCCCAGTGCAGGCACATTCAGAGTACTGGGCTCATTCCTAAATGAATTTGTGGAACTAAAAAATTTCTGCTAACAAATATGCCACATTTTTTGTTTGGTTGGTTATTTTTTTCAAATCCATATCTTCTTGTCAGACACAATATATATTCGAAGTGTTGAAAGATGTGTGGTACACAAAAGATGAGGGTGAAATACACAATTATCCCTTTACCACAGCCACAACTCATGGGAAAACCTGTAATGAAGGAGAAACAGAAAGTATTGCTCCACATACTCTTCCTCATACTGCTAAACTGATAAGCCATTTGATAGTCATCTGCCAATCAAATAAATCCATCCAAGGGAAATAAAGATGGCACTAAAGAACAATGATGTAATTATGTTTGGTACAAACATTAGTGCCTCAGTAAATCTGCAAGCACCAATTTTGCTTGTAATCAGCATTTAAGCCACAAAGTATTCACAGAGAAATAACTACTGTAATTTCTTTCCTGCCATTTCCACACATCAGCTGTGAACCCTTTCTACCACAATGAAATGCCCTGAATGGGTTTTTTTTCCATATTTCAAGGTACATTTTCCATCAATTTCTGCAAAACTTAGGGCAATAAACTATTTTCTATCAGATTTTGCTACTAAAGGTGACTCTTCAGGATGGGATTTTAAAACACCATTTTGTTTGGAGGACACAAAATGTATATTCTGCACTGAAGGATATGATAAAATCAGACAATTCTGAAAGTAGATAGGAAAACAAACTGAAGTCATGGACTGCAGCTGTGTCAGGGAAAATACCTTTTTCTATGTAATGTGATACTTAGATCGATCTTTCCCTAACCTGATGCATTCAAATGAGTCAAACGAGCCTGAACAACATTAACTGGTAAGTCTGGGCCTACCATCCTCATTATCCCACATTGTTTCACAGCTGAGTGGATGATTATGCTGATCATGTCTGGGAGCAGCAGGAGGCTATACCAGGAGGGGGTGGAGGCAGAACAGGGGTCAAAACCTCCCCTGAGGGCCCCATCCCATAGCAGTGCAAGTAGAGTAGGATGGTGACAGTGGCACTGCGGGGACACTGGCAGGGATGGGAAGGCACAGTCAGATGACAAGTCAGATTGATTCATTTCATGCAAGAAGCTTGCAAAAGCTGGTTTACATCCTTTTCAAATATTAATTCCCAAGTCAACATGTTCTGCTCTTGAACACTGACAGACAACGCCATGTAACAGAAATACAAGTAACCTTGTTCTGGTACCACAGTGGTACTCATGGGCAAAACAGCTACAGCTTAAATCTACTTGCAGACAAAACCTTGTTTGGGTAGAGGTTTCATGAAAGAGCAGTTCAGGAAAAGAGAATCTAACAGCTAAGTCAAAAAACTACACAAAATTCCAGCAAACTTTTGCAATTACTCTTTCTGAAGCCATTTGTAGCTTTTCTGACATTTCTGAAATACTATATTTTAAGTTTCACTGAAAAACTGAAGCTAAGCTAAAAGTACAGTGGGAGGTATTTTTCATTATTCTTAGATGCTTTACATTCTCCTGGTAGACATGATAACCAGGGTCAGGGGAGAAACATCAAGTCTCATAAAGAAGCCTTTTAAAAATAATGTATAGTCAATTAATGTGGATCAAAAGAAAACAGTGTGATTTAGAGGAATTTATCCAAATTGCTCTTGAACACTGCTCCATCATTAATCTATCCTGCATCTATCCTGCTCCATAATTAATCATAATGTTTTATTTAAAGCTCAAAACCAGCTTTAAATTCCTAAACATTAATTAAAATTCTGCCAAATTAGTTTTTTATTAGTAACAGAAATATTTATCAGAGTTTCTACATATCCATATACTCTGTTCTTCAGACCAATTCTGAAAATTTGTAGCTGCAAGCATTTGGGGAGTCCATCTGAAGATATCTTTATATAAATTTCATCTAATTATAATGTTACTTAGAATTAGATAATTCTAATTAGAATCATATTCTTGTCTTTATCATAGGGCAAATGAATGATTGCCTAAATGGTTGTTAATACAGTTGCCTTCTTTAATAACATCTGATATCACACACTGCTGGCTATGTCTGACTGCTCGCAGTACCTGCTATGCTGATAAATGGACACACTGTTCAGATAATTGCATTTCTTGCTTAACTGTGGCTACATTCAATGGAAGGACTCCAGATTTACTTCTTGGTGTATCCCCTTAATGGTTATTTGTTCTACAATTAGATTTAAAACAACAATCACTAATTGTTACATGTCTTGAAGTACCTATTTGTATAACAAGTGCAGCTAAACCAGCTAAGAAGAGATGAACACAAGTCTTAGCCTTCACAGGCTGGTAGATGCAGGATGTAATTTGGAGCATTAAAATCCTGAGATTTTATGACTCCATAGACATCAATGCCCAATGTAAAACATGGATCAGGTCATCCTAAATACCATGTCCGCTTTAGTGTAAGCTACTACACCAGATAACACTTGCACAAACTATTAATACTCAGAGAACATAAAATTCATCACTGACTACTTTCCAATCCAAAGTTCTACTGAATTTTTCAGGGGGCCTGTTTGCAAAGGATTTAGAAGGCACAGGTGACACAGCTCAAAACTGTCCTCACCACTGCACATGCCAGAGGAAATGGAAAGACTGTAATAATCTTCAGGAACTCTTCTCTTTTGATTTTGACCATTGAGTATTCTTGGAGCAGACCTGTTTATATCTCATTAAGGCACTAGGGTAATAACGAGCTCCACATGTATCCCAGCTAGCATCTGTACCACATTCTAGTTTTTCTAGTTTCTCTGCTGTCATGACAAGTGGAAATGCTATAAAAGAAACAATGACCCCTCCCTTTTTTTTTTTCCCCCAGGGAAATCATAGAGCAAAGAGCACCACAACCATGTTCCATCATGGCCAGGAGTTAGAAAATGAAATCTGCAACGTAAAGTATCATCAAAATAACAAAACCCTGAGGTAAGAAAGTGAATTCTGCAAAACCAAGGGCATGGTGCCTTTAGCCAGAGGAATCAGTCTATTCGTGCATCTCTGTTTCACTTTGCCTGTAAAATCAAGTGAATACAACACAAATGAAAGGTGAGAGTTCAGGGAAGAACAGTACAATAAGTAGATTCAATGATGAATTCATCACCCATTGAATGAAAGATTAATAATAACACTGCCAATAGTGCACCAATGAACTCAGTCAGTTCCTGTTCCTAGGAGCTAACAAGTGTCCTGAGACAACAAGGTCAAACAACCTAAGCACATCAGCAGTCTAATATAGCACTAGGAAAAGCCTAATACTAGAATAATAGAAAGAAAATATTCATGAAGAGGAGAAGAAAACAACAAGAAAAATACCCAACAACTTACAGTACAAATATATATGTCAAACTTCCCATAAAATACATTTGCCTCAGAGTTGTTATGAGAACATAAACATCTGAGTGGAAAGTTACTTTTTAACTTCCATACACATTCAGCTTTAGTTTTGTGAGCTGATGTGCCAGAACGCGTACCAAACAGTGTCAGTGACAATATGTCTTGATACACATTTTGATGCTAGTAACTCATTCTCTACTGACCTCTGCTGAACAGTGATAAATTTTATTACTTGGCAATCCTCAACAAACTTAAGATTTACCAAGATAATTGCAGGCTAAACTATTAATAATTGTACTCCTAAACTATTAACAATCTCTTGAGACACAAATCCAGCAATTCAGTTGATGAGGGAAATAGATTTATCAAGTGAACACAGAACAAACCAAGAACAAAATAAGAAAAAATATTTTGAAAACAAAATATGAAGGCCTGCAAAAATGCACACATCTGAAAAAACAATGACTGGAAAAATACTACTCCAACACTGGACACACAGACTGAGGCTTGAAAGCATGAAATCACATTCTTACTAAAACCAAAGCTACAAAGTTAAGCACCCTTGAAAGATAGATTTGCAACACCAGAGATATTTGAAAAAATAGCGGCAAATGGAGGAGAGACTAAAGCTTGCCTTAAAATTACTGTGATTTTGGAAAAATGCAGATCATCAGCTACTGAAAGAATTACAGAAAACTACACCATTCTGTCCTCCAAGTGAGCTCTTCTTCACATAAGCTCTGGTAGTTGCTGAAAGACAAAGGAAATTTTGCAAGATAGTGTCAGACTTCCAGCCATCCCTAACAGGAGGCAAAGCAGCTGAGCACGAGGCATGGAAAGAGCTTTTTTTTCTTCTCTTCCTGATTTTAATTAATGCATTGAAGGTTTCAAAATCCATTTTCTGTGCCTAACATGCTGTGTTGTGTAGTCCTGGCCAAGGACAAATTCTGGGAAAGAATGTAACATTTTTATTATCACATACTTGTTTTTATTATGTGATACAACACTCATCCATTAATTTCAACTCCTTATATACACACATGCATATCTGTCAAACTACATTAATTGATTTAATTAATACTCCTAACTTCTGCAGAAGTAGAGAAAGATTAATAGTTTTTATTTCTGTAAAAATAATGAAATTGTGAGGAAAAGGCTTTTATACATCTTCAAAAAACACCACTCAGTTTATAAAAATATGCAAAGGCAGTGTCGATGAATGATATGTCATATCTCTAGCTTCTAGATATAGATAGAAGTTTGGTTAAACTATTTGGATTACAATTTGCTATGAGAAATTCCAGACCATGAAGATCTTTCTCGAGGAGCTGCAGTTTCAGCTACTATCAGCAGATGGCAATGCGAGTCACTCACATCTTAATGCAAGGGCTCCATTCACGAGAAACCTGCAATCAAAGAAAAATCATGGTCTCACTACTTAAGAAAGCAGAGGATCAGCCAACAGAGGTTTTGCTTAGAAGCAGCAAAAGAGAGATCATGAAATTAAACCACATTAATCTTGCACGTCAGTTATGTTCCTGCTTTCTGTGACCTGTTAGATTTCAGTTGGTTAACCATTTGGATGGCAGAGACAAAACACATGTTTTGGTCAGTTTGGCAGTGGCATAAACAATGTTCTCTCCTATTTCAGTGTATTTGTATGGCCTAAGTGATGCAACTGCAGAACAACACCTAGACTGCAGTTAACTACAGGATATAAAGGCTCTGAAGACAGTTCACCTTCGTTGCTACACTCAAATCTTCATTCCTTTGGCTGTGGTTTCTAACAATAAATGGAGGTTGACATGCACAAAATGCACCACTCAATAATGCAAACTAGAAAGAAAAATAAGAAGATATATATGCTTTATGCTGTTGCAAAGAGTTCCTGGACACACTGTCACACAAAAATAAACTTTTCAAGGAGTGGAAGAAAGGACAGCTGGAATGGGGGGCATATAAGGAAGCTGACCGAGTAGCAAGAGATCTGGTTAGAAAAGCTAAAGCTCAGTTAGAATTAAATCTAGCCAGGGAGATCAAGGGGAATAGCAAAAATTTCCACAGGTATATTAATGGTAAAAAGAAGACTAGGGAAGGTGTGGGCCTCTCAGACAGGAAATGGGAGAGATTATGACAAGTGATATGGAGAAGGCCAAGGTTCTCAATGACTTCTTTACTTCAGTCTTCACTGGCAAGGGCTCCAGCCACACTCACAGAGTCACAGATGATAATGGCAGGGGCTGGCAGAAAGAACTGCCCATTGTAAGTGAAGATCAGATTCGTGATCATCTGCTGAACCTGAAAGTGCACAAGTCCATGGGACTCAATGGGATACACGCACATGGAGGTGGTTGGGTACAATCAACACGGCTTCACCAAGGGAAAGTCATGCCTGATAAACCTGGTGGCCTTCTATGAGAAGGTCACAACATTAAAAGACAAGGGTAGAGCAAATGACATCATTTACCTGGACATGAGCAAAGCCTTTGACACTGTCCTGCATGACATCCTGGTCTCCAAGCTGGTAAAATATGGGTTTGATGGATGGATAACTCAGTGGATAAAGAACTGGCTTGACGGCCACACCCAAAGAGTGGCTGTCAATGGGTCCATATCTAAGTGGAGGCCAGTGACAAGTAGAGTCCATCAGGGACCAGGGACTGGTCTTATTTAACATCTTCATCGGTGACATGGACAGTGACACTAGAGGGAAGGAATGCCATCCAGAGGGACCTTGACAGGCTGGAGAAGTGGGCCCATGACAGCCTCATGAAGTTCAACAAGACCAAGTGCAAAATCCTGCAACTGGGTCGGGGCAACCCCAAGCACCAATATAGGCTGGGCTGTGACTGGCTTGAGAGCAGCCCTGAAGAAAACGACTTGGGGGTACTGGTGGATGAGAAGCTCAACCCGAGTTGTCAGTATACACTTGCAGCCCAGAAAGCCAATCGTATCCTGGGCTGCATCAAGAGAAGCGTGGCCAGCAGGTCAAGGGAGGTGATTCTACCCCTCTACTCCACTCTCGTGAGACCCCACCTGGAGTACTGCTTCCAATTCTGGAGCTCCTATTACAAGAAAGATATGGACATGCTGGAATGTGTCCAAAGGAGGGCCACGAGGATAATCAGAGGGCTGGAGCACCTCTCCTACAAGGATAGACTGAGAAAGTTGGGGTTGTTCAGTCTGGAGAAGAGAAGGCTCCAAGG
>VYZX01030114.1:67247-84227 GCA_013401335.1 Brachypteracias leptosomus
AAAAAAAAAAAGGAGCAGAAAGCTGAAACCACTATATTATTTTAGCAGAGTAAGGACTCCTAGCCCCTTTGGCATTTTTTAATTTTTTCACTTGCAGAAGATATTCTGAGTAAGGCTGCCCAGACTGGCAAACACAGCAATCCCGTAGTCAAGGAAATGTCAGATTTCCTCCTGACCTAGTTTAAGACAAGGGAATTTTTTTCCCTGGAGCTGATATCAGATGATGTTCACAATTAATCTGCATAATAAGTAAACATGGCAGGGGTAAGGTGGGGGTGTGGGAGGAGGGGGTGGCACTCAAACTTTCTGCTTTCCATGCTGCTACTCTATCTTCAAATGTATTGCCTAACAGCTACCATGCCTATTTATGACAGACTGAAAAAGCGATATGCCAGTGCTCCTCACCAAGACAGCTATATGTCCCTGTAAAGAGTGGGACTGATTCTCCTTTTCATTACATCAGCTTTAAATCCATGTACTTCTGCTGATTTCAACCAAGGCAGTGCAAGGATTCTTCATTTCACCAAGAAAACCAGCTCTGCAGTTTGGATGAACAGCTTTAAGATCATGAGCTGTTTGCAGTCTTTTGTTGCCTATTAAGTCTTTGCTATCAAAATACACCTTCTCATGCTCTAAATTACAAAGGCTGAGCTCAGTGTTAACCTGAGGAAAAGCATGCTAAGTGCTCCCATCCCTCCCTCTGCCTCTACACTATGTCACTCTGGCTGCAGGAGCAGTGAACGGAGGCAGTGCTTCTGGGCAGGGTACGGCAGAGATTTTGTATCAGGGAGGGGTAGAAAAGAAAGCTGAATGATGAATCCCTCCAAAACATGTTATTGATTAGTAGCTGAAATAAGGGGAAAGGCTAAGATGCTGTACTACACAACATGGACATGTAGAAGGCTCTGTTGAAGTCAATAATCTTGGGTTGATTTAGATGAACTGAAAAATGAGTCCAGCCAAATTCAGTAAAACTTTGTCTTTTTGCAGGAGCTGAATACGCTGTATGTACAGTTATATGTCACTCATTCCACTAAGCCTGGTCCTACAGGACAAGACATCACAAGCAACCAGGGCTCAGACACTAGTCTCTCAATACAGCTGTACCTGAAAAGTCTACTCTGTGGAAAGCTTATTTTTTCAGCTCCCTGCTTTTTAAGTATTCATGCTGAGCATGGCTAATACATCTGTGGTCATCTGATGCATCTTTTGGTTCTTGTGTCCTGTTTGGTGTTACATTTTTAGATGAGCAATTTTGATTTGGAGGCCTGATGCCATTTCATACATGATTTTATTGACCGAAGAACCCACAAGCTTTTTGTTTTATTTAGTAGATCTTCAGCTCTCTGATTTAGGCTATCTTTGATCAGAAAGAGGAGGAATAGTAGCTTGTAACATGCCCAGTGTTAGAGTACAGAAAACTCCAGTTAAAAATCTGCTTGAAGCAAGTCTTCTTATAACATTCTTAAAAGACTTCCTGCTTTCATTGAGATAAAGCCATTAATTCTCAGGCAAAAGACTGAGTGCTCGGATTTAACACTGCAGTGTTACATATAAGAAATCATCAACTACACACTAGATACAAGGGGGAAAAAAAAAAAAAGTAAAAGCAGGGAAAAGCTGAGGCTTTTAATGTACTATTGAGATATTGGTGTGATGGGAAGTATATAAATCGAGAAGTATAGCAAAATGGTATGTGGTACTCAGGCACAGGAATGAGATACACACAGATAATTCCCAGAGGCCTGTACATCTCTGAATCAACCTTATCTTCCAGATAGCTTACAGTTGTCCCTCATCAGCTGTGTGGGAAGGGTTGACTGTGAGAACATTAATTGGCATTCCTGAGCCTCGAAAAAAGGATATTAAGAGTTTCACTTTACACTCTCCTTCTCCTTCCCTTTCAATAAAAGCAAGAAGACATGGAAATTATCAAACTATACTACTTTTGCAGTTTCAGATTAGTAAGTGTCTTCCACTGGTAAATTGAGTTAGGGTTCTGTTTCCCTTTCACTCACTTACATCAGCCTCCTGAGGAAAGTATTCTTCCTACTAGTTAAAAAACCTTGAACTTTGTCTTTTTCGTGTCAGATACTTAAATAAAACATTCTTCCTATAAACAAAACTGCTCCATCCGCTGACTCTAACATTACTGACCAAAGCTGTATCTTTGTTTTCTTATTTTTACCAAGTCTGAGTTAATGCAGGAATAATTATCCCTTAATAATTTGTTAAGAATAAGTGGACTATTACAAGAAAAAGATGTACCTTCTGAATATTAAACATTGACCGCATATTAACTACCAAAAAAACCCCAAACCTTCTCAAAAGCCCGTTCATTCAGGTTTGTCCACAAAACCACTGGTGGTTCCCACCACTCTTTTCCCACCCTCAGATATGAGGTTGGGAGTTTTAGTATAGCCAGTTCACATACTTCATGAATCCTGACCAAAATCTAGTGTAGTCAAGCCAGAGACAGAAGACGGACCTTTGCAATCCAGACTGAAATCTGTCTTGGACATCTTTGTATACTGAGTTGCAAACAGTCATGCACCACGTCTCTGTTTTAGCTAGCAGAAACTCCATACTCTGATTTGTAACCTGAGGGAAGAGGTGGACACCACTTACTGAAGGGTCTGCTCAGAAAGGAGGGATAGCTGTCTGCTTGTAGGAACACAGCTTTCAGGACCTTCTTAATGCCAGTAGGAACCAAGGTAGAACTACAAACTGCTTCAGCACTTCAAGCCCATGTCCTCCTCCCTGTAATTTATGTACAGTAATCAAGGTGAAAACATGAAACTGATCTCCCTTAGTTCTTCAAAGCCTGTGCTGAACAGCTGCAGAGATGCTAACTGATGTCCAAAGCCATGTTACAGAATCACAGAATCACAGAATGTCAGGGATTGGAAGGGACCTCAAAAGATCATCTAGTCCAATCCCCCTGCCGGAGCAGGATCACCTAGATGAGGTTACACAGGAACATGTCCAGACAGGTTTTGAATATCTCCAGAGAAGGAGACTCCACAACCTCCCTGGGCAGCCCGTTTCAGTGTCCTGTTACCCTCACTGAGAAGAAGTTTCTTCTCATATTTAAGTGGAACCTCCTGTGTTCCAGTTTGTACCCGTTACCCCTTGTCTTATCATTGTTTGTCACCGAGAAGAGCCTGGCTCCATCTTCGTGACACTCCCCCTTTATATATTTATAAACATTAATGAGGTCTCCCCTTAGTCTCCTCTTCTGCAAGCTAAAAAGACCCAGCTCCCTCAGCCGTTCCTCATAAGGGAGATGCTCCATTCCCTTAATCATCTTTGTAGCCCTACGCTGGACTCTCTCCAGCAGTTCCCTGTCCTTCTTGAACTGAGGGGCCCAGAACTGGACACAATATTCCAGATGAGGTCTCACCAGGGCAGAGTAGAGGGGCAGGAGAACCTCTCTCGACCTACTAACCACCCCCCTTCTAATACACCCCAGGATGCCATTGGCCTTCTTGGCCACAAGGGCACATTGCTGGCTCATGGTCATCCTGCTGTCCACCAGGACCCCCAGGTCCCTTTCCCCTACACTGCTCTCTAATAGGTCATTCCCCAATTTATACTGGAACCTGGGGTTGTTCCTGCCCAGATGCAGGACTCTGCACTTTCCCTTGTTATATTTCATTAAATTTTTCCCCGCCCAACTCTCCAGCCTGTCCAGGTCTCGCTGGATGGCAGCACAGCCCTCTGGTGTGTCAGCCACTCCTCCCAGCTTGGTGTCATCAGCAAATTTGCTGATAGTACACTCAACTCCCTCATCTAAGTCATTGATGAATATATTGAATAATACTGGCCCCAGTACTGACCCTTGGGGCACTCCACTGGTTACAGGCCTCCAACTGGACTCTGCCCCATTGACCACGACTCTCTGGCTTCTTTCCTTCAGCCAGTTCGTAGTCCACCTCACTACCCGTTCGTCCAGTCCACACTTCCTCAGTTTAGCTGTGAGGATGCTGTGGGAGACCTTGTCAAAAGCTTTACTGAAGTCAAGGTAGACCACATCCACCGCTCTGCCATCATCCATCCACCTCGTTATATCCTCATAAAAGGCTATGAGGTTGGTCAAGCACGACTTCCCCTTGGTGAAGCCATGTTGACTGCCCCTAATGACCCTCTTATCCTTGATATGCCTTGAGATGGCACCAAGGATAAGGTGTTCCATCACTTTCCCAGGGATGGAGGTGAGGCTGACCGGTCTATAGTTACCATGTTCCCATGGTGGATAGTGCATAGGAAGACAGGAAGCAGAGTAAGAAGTTTTCATTTTAACCTAGAAAGTCTTAATCAGCAAATCCTTAGTTTCTGATATATTTGGAGGTTTCACCATCTGTGAACACGCTATGACTCTCAGATAACAGTTTGAGGCAACTTCCATTAGCAGACCTTCTCAGGAGATTCTCTGGACCTCAGGATGATTTCTGGTTGTAATGATTGGAATCACTTAGCAATCTCAGTTATTAAAAATGCAGATACAGATTTGTGTGTCTCTCAGCATGCAGAAAAATGAGCAAAAAAATTCTCAAGGAGTTATGTACTGTCTGCAATGTGCAAAGATCTCACAATCAAATATGAGTAACTCTAGACTACATGCTTCATGACATTGTATGCCTGCCAAAATAGGTTTCTTAATCATGGAACAGAAGAATTCTTGACAGAGTTTCAAAGCTACTTCAGAAGTTTATTAGAATGAGACATGAAGTCTTGGAACAGGGAAAAAGCTGGAGACAACAACAGCACTACTCATCTATGTTAATCACTCTTTTAGTATATCATGTGACAGACCGAAATGGCAAAGAGGATGGAGTAAAATGTACGTGCTGCAGGACTTCTGGCAGAGCAGGTCCCATTTTGTAGCTTTCTGAGCATGTATTAAGGTGGATGCAACATTTTTAGGCTTTATTTTTCTCTGGAAAAGGGAAAAGTGAGTTATTACAGAAAGTTAAGATTCACCTGGCATCAATAGGCTTCTTTAGTAGATAGAGAAAAACTAAATTTTATCCATATTTCTTTAGTATCTCCCATCCAAGGGTCACAAAAAAAATAATAAAATCATTATATTGATATATATAACAACAATAATCAAAGTGCATCATAAAATATCCATGGTCTCCATCATGCTAATCTGGCACACTGTTTACCTATGCTATGGCACTGAGGAGTAA
Organism: Brachypteracias leptosomus; assembly: GCA_013401335.1. Classification (NCBI taxonomy): domain Eukaryota; kingdom Metazoa; phylum Chordata; class Aves; order Coraciiformes; family Brachypteraciidae; genus Brachypteracias; species Brachypteracias leptosomus. The sequence goes on from VYZX01030114.1 coordinate 72,443, forward strand.
CATCACTTTTATTGGTCTAAATCAGCTTCGAATAACAAATCACAAGCAAATTTGCAAGAGGGGAAAGTAAAGGAAACAAAGTCCTTGCTGTGCAGCAAGGACTTTGTGCTCTCTCTATCCTGCTCTCATAGACATGGAAGTATTTGGGTCCCTGTGAAGGACATCTTCAGACAGCATGGGGGCAGTGAGACACATTGGGACAGGGTTTGGATAAGGTCCCATTCATGCCTGCTCACACCAGAATGGTCTACTGAAATCTTGTGAAGTGTGTGTTGCTTATCACCTTCACTGGGCAGACAAGCAATAGGCTGACAAGGAAACTTCATGACCATGCATGTCAAAACATTGCAAATTACTATTTCAAAAGAAGTATGTTGAGCCTTCAGGCAGTTTCTGATACCCACTAGATACTCTTACCATACCTCACCAGGAAAGCAGCAATTATCCCAACCGCTGTAAGAAATGGGTTGACAATGCACTTAAACACCCTCACTAAAGTATTATGGCAAAATTCATCCACAGGGAAGTCAATCTGCTGAAGGACCTTAAAAAAAACTTTCTTTGAAGCATACTTGCTTCAGCTCTTCCATTGTTACAGCTCATGGAGTTGAGTTGCCTGTGAAATATTTTTTCTTCCTGTCTTTCTTCAAGCTTTTGTCCCAGACGAGCTCTATAATCCAACCCACTGTATGGCCTCACAAACAGTTGGTATCTTTACAACTGGGAGTTTTTGTAAATATATTGAACTAAACCCATTCCTGAAGGCTTATTTGGGTTGGATACTCATTTCACTCACTTGCAACAATGAAGGTCAGAATAAAGGTTATTCAGGTGTACTAGGATAAGAATAAATGCAAGGGGTAAGAGCCTCTACCAATAGCACCACTGCTAAAAGAAATGTTTATCAAGTCACAGTTTGAATTTACTCATGAAAACTACCTTTCATTAACTGTTATTTTCTCCTGCATTTCCAAGGACTATTCATGAACAGTTTTTGTTATGCAAATGGCTAAAGAACTACATAAATTTTTCCTATTGTTTACTCGGGGTGTATAATAGGTGATATAAAAAAATCAGTACAAAGCTTGAAATGTAATCTGATTACATATCATAAAACAACTGCAGTTATGATTGGTTTCAGTTAACCTTGAAAATTGTTCTGCATTTTTTCTGAAAATATGTAAGTTTTTCCAAGTGAAAAACTGAATATCCTTAAGGATTTCAAGGAAATTACTCTCTGAAAACCTAGATTGTTTTTTAAGTTGAAAAAAAAGAAGTGTAAAGTTATTATATGTTAAATTTATTACATGCAGCTTATATGTTTAAGCTTCTAAACATTACACATAAAACAGTGAGAGAAAAGATAATCTACAGATAATCTATCATTTATATATTCTGCAGGAAAGAGAACTGTTAAAGAAAAAGGTTGAGGACTGCAATAAGAAGCAATAAAACAATAAGACAGATGCTTATCTGGAAAATGAGTGTTCTGGCTGATGATTAGTTGTCATCATCCTCTGTCAGCCATAACCAATGCTGGAAAAGGGACTACAGGAGCACTCTTGTCCATCTCAAAAGTGGTTAATCCAGCCAGGTGGCTTCAGTTAGCCTGACTTTTCCTGATGTGGATAACTCACAGCTCATGGGATCTCTTCTAGTAGAATAAACTTTTAGACAGTATCCTTTGCTTGGCAGATAGTAGCAAAAACCTAGTAATGATAATCTCCTTATCTGGTAGAGAAGCATTCAGAAGTGGTCAGTCCCCATTTTAGATGACCCAGAGGTTCTGCAGATCATGGACCCCAGGAGAAGCTGGGTAAAGAATTCCAACTACCATACCTATCAAGAGAAAACATTGACACAAAAAAGATACTCCCCAGTAATATAAACCCATTTCTTTCAAACCTTTTTAGAAATTGTTGTTAAATAATTTGTTAAGAATAAGTGAACTATTACGAGAAAAAGATGCACCTTCTGATTATTAAACATTGACTGGATATTAACTATCAAAAAAACCCCCAAACCTTCTCAAAAGCCTGTTCATTCTGGGTTGTCCACAAAACCACTGATGATTCCCATCAATCCCTTCCCATTCTCAGACATGAAGTTGGGAGTTTTAGTATAGTCAAGTCCTTGAGCAAACATCATTAAGTTAAGAGGACAGTATACAGTAGGCATCTCCAGTAGGTCACTCACTTCCAAGTCAAGCTGGTCAGAGCATTACTATAAAATACAACAATGTTAAAATACAAGAAGTGAGGGTTAGCAGTTACTGTTTTGCATTATACTTTACTCCACGGGAGATAAAATAGTGGCGTTTCTCAAGGTTGTGAATCCTGAATGCTGAATTCACTGCAGAAAAAAAAAGTCCTCCCCAGAGCAGGATATATTTATAAGGTACTTCCGTCATTTAACAGTCAGAAGTCTTTGATGAAAAAAAGGTTTACTAAGCCACAAAGAGATTATTAATCATAAGCATTTCAGTAGCACCATAGGTGAATATGCTACTCTACAAAGGCTTCCTTAGGCAAGTACAGCATAAGCCACAAAATTCATGCCCTGAGGAGACTGCAGTCTAAGCTCATTTATTCTTGAAAACATTTGTGGTATACAGCTTAAAGCATGTATATCCTACTAACCAGAGTCGATAAATGGATGATTTGGCAATCCTTTCTTGTCCAGAAAGCAATGGAGTTGACCATTAGGGAATATAACTTAATGATGTAGTGGGGTGCACAAAACCACTACTAAATATTTTCACACAAGTGTAAGACCTTTATTAGTGTTCAGCTAGGTAGAATTAGTGTCTTTTTTTTCTGCTTTCATTCTCTCTCACTCTGTCTCTCTAACAACTTCATATTATTTGTTCCAAAAGAATCACTCCATTCAACAGGTATTTGTAAGAATGTTTTAATATTTTTAACAGAATTAGTGATTTAAAAAAATAAATTAATAACATGATGCTAGTCTTAGACTGAATCAGTTAAACCAGGAGTCCTTTTCTGCAGTACTTTTGAAATAAGTGAAACTAAATCCATTGTGGCAAGATGCAGTGAAGTCTTGAATAGGTTCTCCTTCTCCATCTACTACTCTCACTGAGACGCAAAACAGTTTCCGGTTTTCTTTTTTAGTCAGTGTTTCTCACCCACTGACATGATTCCCACTTCCATCTCTGATGATCTCTTATGACTGTTAGTCCTACTCAGAATCCCTTTTTTAGGTATTGAACTATTGTCTTGATCTATGGGAGGAAGGCAGACTGACACACTGTTGACTTTATTCTAGTCATGTCTGAACAGCAAACCTGTTTTAAGCCTCTCGTATGCCCACTTTGTTCTTCAACACTGCAAAATTGTTTCCCCAGTCTTTTATCTTGGGGTTACATTTGTTTGAAACTTTCCAGCTTTGCTGTGTGATATTCAAGAACTTTCAGCCCTTTACATTCTGCTTCCTTTCCAAATTTGCTTTGTCACGTTTCTTAATCTCCTCTTCTGTAGAAAGAGATTACTATTATTACAGCTCTTAGTCCCCCTTCTGGTTGCACAAAACACTTTATCCCAGAGAAAATCTTCACTCCTTCATCCATTCTAGTCATCTGTTGAACAACTTATTGAATTGATTCACATGCTTACCTTCTAGGTTTTTGCTATTATCTCCTCAACTAACATCCATGATTGTGGTCTTATTAAAGAATAAAAAAGAAAAACCACAACTGATAAGTTTTGCACCCTTGAGGAATTACTTTCTCTGCGTCCTATTTTCTTTGGCAGAGTGCCATATGCAGTCATGATAACATAGGCAGATAAAAGCTTACAGGCTGCAAGATTGGTGTTATCTTATAGAGCTGCTACGGCAATGGGTATGGTAACATGAAGTTACAGAAACTGGAAGCACTTTTTTTTCTTCAGGTAGTTCTGCTACACGAGTTCATTGAGCAGTGAGAAGTGAACTGCTGACTGTTCATTTTATCTGTGCAATCTTCTGTGATCTCATTACACAGGTATGCAAAAAGCCAACTGCTGCTGAACAACAGCACTTTGTTTCCTTTGGGGATTTGGGTTAACTGGGATTTTTTCTTCACTTCCACTGTGGCTTTAGCAATCCAAGTTTAGGCACCATTTGTTACAAAAGGGAAGGAATAAAGCCAAAGGGAAAATGGGCTGCCACATTGACAAAGACAAGGAACCTCAAATAATGCACTTCACTATTTCACAGATACATGGCTACAGGTCAAATGGCACTGCTGCTGCTTATATGGAGAAGTGTGGAATATAGTGTCAGGACTAATAGGACAGAAACAAACTCTGTTCCTGCAGCCATACAGGTCACAGAGAATGGGATCAAAGCAGTTGAACACTGAAATGATTCATACTCTACCCAGGCTGCACCTCACTCTAGATCAACTAAGACTTAACTTCAAAGAGAAAGAAACAAGGATGTAATATGGGATGAAAAAGTAGACTGCAGACATCCTGAGAGTACATTTAACAGCCTCAGCCTTTGGAACAAATTAAGATCCTTGTCCCTAGTAATTTGACTGGAACATCTTTCCTCCATAGGCAAGGTCTTCACAGAATCACCTGTAAAGATAAGGAAGACAATGCTGATTCATCTGGAATAAAGAACAGCAATGTGGCCAGTGACTTGCTTATTTCTCTTTATAAATTCCTGACCTTTTTTTATTCCAGGACCTCTCTGGGTAGTCCCACCATACCATCCGTCTTTTCTTGTGTCTGAGTATCAGATCTGAAGGAGATTTGTCTCTGAGAATAAGCAAGAATTTGGGGGCAATTTTGGTGGTGCGTTGTGTTAGTATTCTCACTATTGCTGCTAATAGTGGGATAGGACTGCAAAATGGAAAGGTGCGATGGCAAAGAGGAAATTGCCATCTAGGCTCTACGTGCTAGATTTTATTTGCCACTAATCTTTCCAGAGTACTTTGTTCTTCTTTGCCCAGTATCCCTCTTCTTCCTGAAATTACAGGATTGTTTAGAGTTGTTTGGGGTTTTTTTTAATTTTCAAGATCCTGTAAACATATCTCTTTTCACTCACTATCTTTCATGTCATGTCACTCTGCTAAGCAATTACCCATGTCTCTGTGACTGACAGTTTCTTACATAGTCATTCCTGTGCCTTCATTCATAGTCCTGCCCCAGCCCATGCATTAATTTCTCCATAGGCCTTCATTATTTCCACTTTTAATTGTGTTTTCAAGCCCCACAACAAACACACTATGGATGTCTTTTCTGGTGAGTAATCTTGTTGGTTTCAATAGCAGTTATCTTTTACTGTTCTACTTTAGTCTTCTTGGTTGATTTGTCTTCCTCTTAGATGGTGTCCCTTTGCACTAGAGACTCTTCTGGTGTGTTTGGAAAGTACCAAGCATGTCATTGTCACTGTTGTAAGAAAAAAAAACCTTCTTAATTTATTCTCCATGCAATATCATACCATGTTATTTCCCTAAATTTGTACAATCATGTGGTTACCTGAGTCTTACCAGTCAACCCTCTAAAACATTTCAGGGGACACTCATAAAGGAAAAATTACCTTTTTAACAAGTTCAGTCACAGTCAAACAAAAATCTTAGTATTCTTAAACTTCTGCACTTGAAACCAAGACTCTAGACTTTAAAATTTCACTTTTAAGTAAAGAATATCCCAATAGAGAGAGTATGAAGAAACAACAACAGTTTTATAGGAACACGTCCTAATTTCTCATTTTTGATTTTATACAGATTTATTCAGAAATAAAATCCAAGAAAGTAACGTGACTAACAGGGAAGTGGAAATAAGGCAGGTGCCTGTCTGTCAGAGGTGAGTTTATTCAAGAATTTTGGCCTGGGGTTAGAAGGTATTGTGGCTTTCAGTTTCTTTGGGGAAAAAAAAAAAGCTTTCCTGGATTCAATCACTTGGATCAACCTTGGTGGTATAAGTAGCCCTTGCTAATAACAGACAGCAACATCCCAACTCCGCATCCCTTCACTCCATGTTATTCTCCTACAGGAATACTCTTTAGAAGAAATTAATTGAAGAGTCATCAGTTGTTCTGTCAACCTTTTTATGTGTCTGAGTAAATCTTGTCAGGTGTCTGAGCTTCTTGAACCTACCCCAGAAAACGTGAAAGTTTCTGACCCTCTCAGTCTTTTAATTTGTCTGTTTGGCTTTTCCCTTTGGGTGTTTGCAACCAGTCATGAATTCTCTCTGGTTTCTCGTACCTTAAGTAGTTTAAGATGTTAGACAACATGTTTTGGGAAAGGTAATCTTTGAACAATAAAAAATCTGCATTCATCTCTTTTCACTTAAAGTCCTACTGGCAGTGACCTCACAAGAACATGAGATAGAGCTCAAGGAAAGGCCACTGGGCTGCAGGTTGAGAAACCTTTGATTGAAACCCAAGTGCCTTCTTCCCTCACATTGCCACTCTCTAAAACTGCATCAAGCTTCTTCAGAAACCCAGCAAGTGTTTCTCACCAACTCAGCAACTCCCTAGAAACCTGCTCCTAAGAAGAATAGGAGTCCTTTTACTGCCTGTGTTCCCTGCTCCTGCCAGTTCCCCAGCTATTGCCTGCTGGACTGAAACGGCCCCATGTGCTCAGCAGGAGGTCAAGCTGGAGTCCTAGCAGCCAGCGGTTCTGGAAGAGACTACAGTGCCCACCCACATAATTTATAGCTTTTTTCTATTTCTCAGCAGCTCACACTGCTTAACTTTAGTGGGAAAATACTGAGGAGATTGCGTGGGAGTGCCATGAGGAAGTTCTTATCTACATGGGGGTCACTTGCTCCTCATACACATACTATTGAAGATCCACTAACGAGTTCAGCAAAAGTTTACTCACAGATGACTCCAACTTATCCTTACTCATATTTGATGGGACTTGGGAACTGTTTGCAGGAAGAAAACTGCATCTTTCCATGTTGTCCTGGTCTGAGTTAGAACCGAACTAATTCTGTTCAGTGATTTTATTTTTCATATGAGTCTCTGCTAACTAACTGCACTTTCTGAAGTTAACAGTCAATTTTGGCAGACAGTGTCTGCTTCTAGTAGTGATAACACTTGATGTTTAGAGTTACTACCGAGGTCTGGTATGCAGACCAAAGTCACTGCTAAGTCTTGTGTATTATTACATTGGGGAGGAACAGTCAGGACAGGTGACCCTAAACATTGACAGATTTATTTACACCCAATGTGGGACTTGATCAGAGCTTTGATAGNATTATTACATTGGGGAGGAACAGTCAGGACAGGTGACCCTAAAATTGACAGATTTATTTACACCCAATGTGGGACTTGATCAGAGCTTTGATAGATTGACTGAATTGTTTAAATTCCAGTTCACTCTGAGAAAGAATCACTTTTTTTCCTTAGAGTCTTTAAGCATTAGAAAGTAAAACAAAGCACTTAAATCACATCATTTTGGAGAACAGTATTACCGCCTGTATTTTTAGGGTTTGCTTCTGAGTTAAATGCCATAATGTGGTCTTAACTACAGTTTGCTCTTTGTTATTGTTTACCTGTTCTCACTGTCTATCTGAAAGTTGGTTCTGGGCACTGAGCAAAAGTTGCTGCTGTGCTATGGTATTTATCACTGATTTATCACTGATTTATGCTGTGCTGAATTGGGTAGCAGATGTACCTATGGCAGAACTATGACAGGCAACAACTGTGCCTGAAGTGGCTAATGGAACACAACGGTATGAAGACAGTGTCTCTGATCCTCTATAGATTCATATGTTAGCCCTGGAGGAAATTGTTAAGGATTCAGTTAAGGCCAACTGTACTCCAACTGAAAAAGAAATATTGGCAGCACATGAAGGAGTTAGAGCTGCTTCAGAAGTGATCAATACTGAAGCACAGCTCCTCCTGGCACCACAGTTATCAGTACTAGGCTGGATGTTCGAGGGTAATTCTCTTTCTACTCATTATGTCACCAAGGCTACATGCAGTAATTGGCTTGCATTAATCACACTGAGAGTTCAAATCCCAATCATCCAGGAATCCTAGAAGTGCTCATGGATTGACCAGAAGGTAAAGACTTTGGAATGCCACCAAAAGAGGTAGTGACACGTACTGAAGAAACATCACCATACAATCAGTTATCAGAAAATTATAAGCAATATTCTCTGTTTACTGATGGATCTTACCATCTTGTAGGAAATAATCAGAAATAGAAAGCTGCCATGTGGAGCCCCACATGATGAGTCACAGAAACAGCTGAAGAAGAATGTGAACCAAGTCAGTTTGCAGAGGTCAAAGCTGTCCAGCTGGCTTTAGACTCTGTTGAATGAGAAAAGTGGCCAGTGCTGTACCTCTACACTGAGTCACGGACGGCAGCAAATGCCTTCTGAGGGTGGCTAAAATAATGGCAAAAGACTAACTGGCAGCACAGAGGTAAACCTATTTGGGTTGCTACACTGTGGCAAGATATTGCTGCTCAGCTAGAGAAGCTAGTTGTAAAAGAAGTACAACACATACCTGAAAGTTGGGCCACTAAAGAACATCAAAACCACCAGCAAGGGAATCACGTTGCTGAAGTGTTCCAGACAGACTTAGACTGGGAACATAAAGGTGAACTATTTTTAGCTTGGTAGGCCCATGGCACCTCAGGACATCAGAGAAGAGACGTAACATACAAGTGGGCTTGAGACAGAGTGAGTTTAACTGTGGACACTATTGCACAGGTTATCCATGACTGTGAGACATGCACCACAATCATAGAATCATAGAATTGTAGAATCATAGAATGATTTAGGTTGGAAGGAATCTCAAAGGTCATCTAGTTTCAACATCTCTGCCATGGCAGGGACACCTCCCACTAGACCAGGTTGCTCAAGGCCCCTTCCAACCCAGCCTTGAACATCCCCAGGGATAGAGCATCCACAACCCCCCTGGGCAGCATATGTCAGTGTTTCACCACCCTGTGAAGAATTTCCTTCTAATTTCCAATCTAAATCTACCATTTTACAGTTTAAACCCATTACCCCTCATCCTCTCACTACAGGCTTCCATGTAGGCCACCTCAGATACTGGAAGGACACAATAAGGTCTCCCCTGAGCCTTCTCTTCTCCAGGCTGAACATGCCAAACTCTCTCAGCCGTCTCTTCATAAGATAGATATTCCAGTCCTCTAATTATCTCTGTAGCCCTCCTCTGGACCCTCTTCAACATGGGAAACAATGGTCAAAGTATAAGTATGGAGAGATGTGGCAGATTGATTGTATAAAACTCACCAGGGTAAGCATTATGTGCTTACACTGGTGGAAACAGCCACTGGATGGCTGGAAACAACCAGTGCCCCACACCACTACCCAAACACCATCCTGGGCCTTGAAAAGCAAGTCTTGTGGCAACATGGTACTCCAGAAAGAACTGAGTCACACAATGGGACTCATTTCAAAAACAATCCTATAGACAATTGGGCTAAAGCACATGGTACTGAATAGGTGTATTTCATATCCCTTACCATGCACCAGCCTCCAGAAAAATTGAACAATACAGGCTGTTAAAAACTACTCTGAAAGCAATGGGGTTGGAACCTTTAAAAACTGGGACAAGCATTTAGCACAAGCCACCTGGTTAGTTAATATCAGAGGATCCATCAATCAAGACAGCCTTTACATATAGTAGAAGGGGATAAAGTCCTTGTGATGTATTAAAGGAATCTGTTGGGGAAAACTGTGTAGTTATTTCCTGCTTTGGGCAAAGGCAAATATATTCGTGGGGTTGCTTTCGCTCAAGAACCTGGAAGAACTTGGTGGGTGATGATGGAAGATGGTGAATTACAGCGTGTACCTCAAGGAAATTTAACTCTGGGTGAGTATACTCAATTTAAAGCTGTACATTAATTGCATAATATTAAGTGTTCAATAAGTGTCTCTCAGGATAACATAGTGGTGATGACCAGAGCTAGTTTCATTGAGTGGAGACCAGTGACCTCCTGAGATGAATCTGCAACCCATGGGCACTAACCATGATTAATTCCATGACATCTTTCTGGCCCTGGGAAACTGCTATAATAGATTGAAATCTGCAGCCATGAACTAAATGAACTTAACAAATTTTTCTATAGAAAGAAATTATAACCTAGTGAGGGGTACAACATAAATGGCATGGAATAAGGGGTGGGATGTCCTGATCTGAGTTAGAATCAAATCAATTCCGTTCAGTGATTTTACTTTTCAGCTGTCTCTTCTAAGCAACTGCACTCTCTGAAGTTAACATGTTTTCTTATGCTTCTAGCAGTGATAACATTTGATGTTTAGAGTTACTACCAAGGATTGGTATGCAGACCAAGGTCACTGTTAAATCTAGTGTACCACATTTGAGGAGGGGGGCAGGGAAGGGGGGGTTGGGGGGCACAGGATGGGAGCTCAGAAAGTGAAAGGCTGTGCCCGTGAGGAGGAGTGGCCAGGACAGGTGGCCCTAAATCTTGACACATGTGCAAATGTGTCTTAATCAGAGGAAGAATGTGCTGGATAAGGACACAGACTCCAACTGATGAGCACATTCAGTCCAGTGTGGGTACATCTTATCCTTGCCACAAACCTGAAAAGCTACTGTGACTGATTAAGTCTTTTGGGAAGCTTGATGTCTTTTTTTTTTTTCCTTAAAAATGCTTGGGAAAAGAAAAAACAAAAACTCCCTGAATGATTTGTTTTTTATCCAAGTACCACAGGAGCAGATACCAATTTTATTTTAGCACATTACATGACAGAATAAGCGTTTGCTTTAGTGTTAAGCATGTGCAGTTAAATGGAATAAGTCTTTAAAAAAGGTGAGATTTTAAGTGCCAGTTGAAACACAGAAGCAGCAAAATTCTTTCCCCTGACAAGGGAAATGTTACTAAAAACAACTACCTCTAAATTAATCCAATGTTTTATGGGGTGACAGAGCTTCAAGTTAATCTAAAACAAAGGAGTATTAAAAGCAGTAGGCAGGAGTGAAAATATCTGAGGGGTGGCTTCCAAATACAGAATGTCAACTAATTAATATGAAGTGTAGTATCTTCTTTTTCAATTGATACAACACTGTTATCAGCATTTAGGTGCAAACTAGGTTAGATGTGGCAGAGTTCTTTTGTGAACACTAAATATTGCTTTCAATATGTTTTTTGCAGAAAGCATCTGAAGCTTCACTTGCTATTACCAGTGTTCCTTACTTACCAGCTCTATGATATCTGCAAAAGACTGAAAAGTTTAGATGATTGGGGCTTGTCAACTGCAATGAAAAAATTGGAAGGAATTTACCTGTTCATATATGGGAATGACAACTGATAAAAGAACAGCTGCAATAAAGGAGGTGGAATGGTAAACACTTTTGGTGTAATTGCTTTCTGATCTTTTTCGATCTCAGAAGGAGCAGAAGTGTGCTTTTTGTTAATTACATGGATTATAGTAATCTTTAAAACAGGTTAGAACTCAGTGTGAAAACAGCTCTTGAACAAAACCAATTTATGTGCCTGAAAATCCAGCAAAGGTTTAGGTTCTTCCTAGATAGCCACCCATGTTGTCGTCATCATCAGCCTGCATGCATGAGGCTGTGAGAGTCTTATTCCATCTTTCTCTATGGGAAATTGCACCCTGTCCTCCAAGCTGAAGTTGCAGATTCAGTCATTTTCTCTCCCATGTTCATTAGATCCTCCCCGGAGTATTGCATCTCCCTATACTGTGAGATTAAAGAGGAATAACACAAAAGTCCTGTTAGTAGCTTATGCCCACCTGCTTTTTCAGCTGAACTTTCAACCCATTACTCATTTGTGTTGAAATTAGTTTTTCCACAAGTTTTTGGT
>VYZX01030115.1:0-13091 GCA_013401335.1 Brachypteracias leptosomus
TGTGTGCTAACTGTCCTTCCTGAAGTGGATTTCTTCTTTTTTTTCTTTTCTTTTCTTTTCTTTTCTTTTCTTTTCTTTTCTTTTCTTTTCTTTTCTTTTCTTTTCTTTTCTTTTCTTTTCTTTTCTTTTCTTTTCTTTTCTTTTTAAAATAATATCTCTGTGAAAAAACACCCGTGAAAAACATTTTCTGAACATGTTAGATTTTCAAAGCTTTATCTTGTATTGTCTACATCTTAGAGTAACCAAATAATAACTTAGAGTTATTACTATATGATAACATTTGTTTGTTTTTATGTCTTTTAAACAGCTGTTACGGTTGCAAATATATATAGTCTATGTTTTTTTTTATCTCCAATATCCCATGTTAATTAAAAGCAGAGTTTCTATGGATAATATATTGCTAATCTTTTGACCACAACAGGGGTTGTCAAAAATTCTTGAGTTAGGCCAAGTCCAGACAAAGGAAATCTGATCCATTCAAATTCTGAGTCTTTGTGGAGTTAATACAAACAACTGTGACCTGTAATGGTAATATACTCACCACATACTGAAGTATAGAATTTTTACATTCATGCAACTGAACATATAATGAGCTCTATTTGTCCCTTACGTAAAGTCTGGAGGTAGAGGGGAATTGTTCTTTCTATTTTCATAGAGAAGATCCCAAGATGCCTAATTGGTACCTAAATAGATTGCACTTAAATTTTTGACAGGAGAAGTCAGCTCTTGAAAACTCTGGAGGAGTTCTAACAACATAAATCAGTCTCCCAAATGCTACAAATCAACACTAATTCTCTGAAATCCATTAAGTGCAATGTTTGACAGGAACTGAGAATGTTGCACCAAAAACCTTGTAACAGAAAACAAGAAATACACTTTTAAATGCAAAGCCGAAACCTTTTGTTCATTGAAACCTTAAGAGTCTAATCAATGATTATTGGGCCAGATCACTTAATACTAGTAAAGGCTTTGCACTTTGTTTGTCTTCCTTTAAATTCTACTTTGCAGACAAATGTACAAAATGTCTTACATATGTTGGATAACTATGCTTATTTTTATTTATTGACCTTAAAATGGCATTTTCCCAGCAAAATGGAATTTGCTCACCACTGGTGTGTTATTTTTATATATAGTGCCTGCTATATCATCCAGTGCTTCCCCTTTCATATCATATGCCTGTACACTTCTACACCACACTGTGTCCCTTCAAAGGCTGTTTCTGTCATGATACCTGTATTACTTTATACTACTACCACCATTAGTGTGATAAATATTTTCTTCTATACAGAATAATTACTTTCTGTTACCATCTATAGAAAAATTGTACCACATGATTATATAAAGCTAAATTAAAACGAAAAAATTGGTTAATAATTACCTGGTCATTAGAAAACTGATGATATGATTATAAAATCAACTTTATTCAGACAGGCCAAGTTGAAAGCAGACAAAACCTACAAAGTCCTAAAGCTTTGAAAAGTTGTACAAAATCTGTCACCTGTTGCTAACAGTGGCAACTTTATATTTACGAGGCTACAAGGATCCAGCCTAATATTTTATTCTTTATATTCAAAGATAGCCTACATAGTTCTTGCTGGTTCACATGATTGTAGAACACACTTTCCTGGGTTTAAACCATCACTTTGGCTTGTGGACAGGCTACCTATTTAGTAGTTCTCCAAATAAAGGTTCAGCCCTTGTATCTCAGAACTGTTTGTGCCTCACAGGCTCAAGCTCTGCAGTAGCAAGAACTTCAGTAGTTACAGATAAGTAATTATCATGCAATGTTCACAAAAGGGATTTTACCTAGTGCTTCCAGATATTGTAGACGTTTGTAATCCACTCCCACTTCATTCTGGATTCACATACTATGAACAATATTTCAAAGCCTGCCAGACTCACAGAAATAACTAGGTCCTGACCCACAATTGTTGAAGAGTAGTGATTTCATGAAGTGACTTTACGAGCAATTACTAGAGGAAAGTTCCCCAGGTCATGACTGTTCTATAAAATCTAAAGGAAATAAATCATAAGAATTCCATCAAATCCTCTATATATTTCTGGCACAATCCCATAAATTCAATGGCTGTGCTGCTGGGTTTTTTTTCTTCACGTATCACACAATTTCAAATTCTGTTTTATGTTAGCTTTACATTCTTATTTAGTAGTGACCCATATCATCAGTGGTACAACGCAGAAGTGAATGCATATATTCCCGGAAAACTGGAACGGTAAGTTAACCACCAAAAAGAACCTGTGGTCAAACATATCTAGCAAACCAAGAATCTACATTCAGGCCCAATACCCAGGAGCATGTTTAGTTTTAAATATCTGTTCTGAAAGTGTTCAAAAACCTTTGTCTGCGTTCAATCTTTAATTGACATTATCTGAAACCAGGAACAAATTGCAATTACTGTTACATGAAAACTGTGTCAGCTAAGTGGATCTAACACTAACATTACTACTCAGTTATTTGTAACATAGTTCATAGGGACTGGTATTGGAATGCTGATCATATGGCTTTTGTATTGCTTGTAATAGTAAAGCTACTACTGCTGGAAGTAGAAACAATGCCTTAACCTCTTCAAAAGAAGAGAGAGATAAAGAAATCTAAATCAGTTTAGAACTGAGTATTTGACCTTAAACTAGAGCCCAAGCCATGTTAGACACCTTGACTCTGTAAAAACTTCATAAGAAGTTTAAGACAACTTAGAATGGAAACACAAGTATGGATCTTAAAGAGAAGCACTTCCACATGGAATTCCTCATGGAAGCAGATAACTACACTGACTACCTGTAAAATACTCTTCTGTAGTGACAGCCTTTTGCATACTTGCATTATATAAAACACAGATGAAATCTTTTGTGTCTGTTGAAGAGTATTCCAACACACAGCTTCTACCTTTCTGGATAACAGCTTAAATTATTTTTTTTTATAGGATAAGAGGTAATTTTTCTTCCTGTAAAGTTTTGCAATGTTATATAATAAAAAGATTCCAGATTCATAGAGCAAGAGAGAGAAAAAATGTGTGCGACTGTACTCTTTTGGCAATAAAATTCACTTATTTTAATATAATGCTTTATATTATACGCAGTAATAAGATAGAATGGGAATGAATAGGACACTATCATTGCCATAAATAAAATGAAATTTTCACCACCACAAAAGAATCCCTAAATGCTAGGTCATATAGTGCTGTTTCACTGGCATGCAGAAAAGACTTCCTTTTCTTCTGAATCCACTCTTCCTTTTCCAGATACAGGAAGATCATCTACATTTAACTTCAATCTGAAATTCTTTCTGAAGTCTATTTTCTAAGCAGTCCAGGTAATGGGACTTATAAACAACATGTTGACTATGATTTTTAAATGATTACTGAAATAATCAGTTCCATTCAAGGGAGAAAGAAACCAAATGACCTATAACAACATGCGCCTAGCTACTCATAGAGTTAAAAGGAATACATACAAATACTAAACTAATCTTTTGGACCTTTGAAATTGTAGGGTATAAAGACAGAGGTTTGCTAGGCTTGCATTCAATAATAGGCATAAATAGCAATCAATAAGAGGTTTTACAGTATCTCAGTTACTGAGATAGTGATGTTCCACTTGGGCTGTTTATAGATATTCTTTTTTGTTTTTTTTTTCTTTTCTCAGGAAGTTAAGGCTACATTGTTCTGTATATAAATAAAGAACAAAAGAATTTAATATTTGTAGACTTTTAGTTTTCTACCCACAACGCAATAGCACAATGAGTTTTCTAAAAGTGGTTATTCAAAGAATGGGAAGAATTTTATTTTCCATATTTCCCAGTATCTGAAATGATCTTAGTAGATAACAAATTATTTGATATATTTTTGGAGCTCATAAAGTAAAAATTAACCAACCTAGTAAAACCAACTAGAAGACTTTGCAGAAAATTTTACAGAAAAAAAAATCTATTTTCCTAAGAAAAACCCCCACATTTTTTTAGGGAACATCGAATTTTATAATAAAAATGAAATAGTTGCAACAAAATGGTTGAAAGTTATTCGTTTAATAACACACCATTTTTCTAAAGGAAAAATTAGGCTGAAAATCATTACAATAGGAAATTTTATGTGAAACAATGGGTACAGTACTTGTGAAAAGAATACAGACACAGTAAGAAAGTATCTTTACAGTATATTATTATTAAGTGCAAAAAATAAGCAATAAGTTAGGCTAATGGAACAATTTACAGAAAATTTTCTTTTCCCAGTACTGCAACATAAATTAATCACCATGCTAGAAATGTTGATTTCACATATGAAAGGAAGACTAAACAGATAAACTACTCAAAAAGTTTATTATTTATACATGACAGTATTTTAATTCCCTCCCATACTACCACTATGCTTCACTTTCCAAAGTATCATGAAACAAACATTCTTGTATATCAAAGACTTAAGAAAAAGAGACCTTGACAGTGGCATTATACTAGAAGTCTAAAGTATTTCCCAGTACCTTGAAACCCCTCTGCCTGTAAAACTTTAAAAAAAAAAACACAACAAAAAGTCCCCCCAACAAGATTCCCAAACCCTCTCATTTTTTCTTTTACCAAATACTGCCCAGCACAAGTATCTTTTCTATACACTTGCTTTCGAAGCACTTATCCATATAAGGGTGTATTTTTTTCAGTACTGTGAATGAATTCTTAGACTGACTTTATTTGCCTCTCAAATGGAACAATAAAGTCACAAATTATAAGTAAAAATTACAAGAGATTGGATAATTGTGTTGTGGTTTAAGGTTTGGGGAAGGGGAGGGACAGGTGGAGCGGCTATTCCACTCCCCTTCCTGCCACACTCTATAAAAGGACACAGGAAGTTCCGCTCGCCCCCTCCTCCCTGGAATTGCTGCTGGCTCCGCACGTCTCTGTGGCTGCTACCACTCCCCGTGGCTCGGGAGAAATCCAGTGACATCTGAGGATCGGGGGTGTATATATTTGTATATATATATACCTTCCCTTGTTACCTCTGTATATTTCCCTTCCTCTGATATCCCTTTTGTCACTCCCTTTTAAAAGTTGTGATCTTAATTTTCCAACTTTGTGTGAGGCCTTTCTTCCTCCCCTGGGAGGGAAGAGGGGAGGGGGAAGAGGGGGGAAACTAATTCTGCTCCATGGGGGTTGCCCTGAGCCCTAAACGGAGACAAATTGGTAGATGTAAAGTAGCATTTATAGTTTCTAGAGGTCTAGAAATTATCAAATACGCTATTACAGGGTATCATACTATTACTGTTTTGTAATGAAACATGAGGAAATAAGCTAAAAGTCCATTTCAGACAAATGAGTTATTTTAGATCATTTTAGCTGTGCTCAGAAAGCATAGTTAAGATTACTAGAAAGATATAGAGATAATAGTTTAAGCAACTAGAGTTCAAAACAAATGTTAATTTGCTTTAAAGTTTATTTTTATGTCTCATTAATAAGGTATCAGCTCTAAAGAGCAAAGTAAAAAAAAGGTGGAATAGAATGGCAAGTTATTGCTGGTGGAAAAAAATAGTATTTCCAGGAGAACAGGTGTTTCTTTGAATGCTTGTTGCAAGTATAAACAATCTTGTAATTTTGGGGATAAAAGACAGAGAAAATGATTGTTAAGCTGCAAGAGAGGAACCTCAATTTGATGGACCAGTCAACAGTCTGCATTCTCTTCCTCCACACCAGGCAGGAATATGACCCTGGTAAGCGCTGTACCTTTCACCCTCTGGTGAATATTAACCCCAGGTTGTATTATTACTATTTCTGCTAGCAATATTAACCTTAATTAGTAGCATTATTGTAGTGAGTGAATTTATCAACAACAATCTCGAATCTGTTCTGTTGCTCTCAACAAAATAACTGATTTCAAATTATTTGTGAATCTGATGCTGTGAAAGTCATTTGCTGGGACTCTGATAAACATATCAGTGAAAGTCCTGGAACTCTGACAGACGAATATCAAAATCTTGTCTTGTGATGGTCCACCACTGAGAAGAGCCTAGCTGCATCTTCTTTGAACACTCCCTGCAGGTATTGATGTACATTGATGAGATCCCCCCTGAGCACTCTTCTCCAGGTTAAACAGTCCCACCTCTCTCAGCTTTTCCTCAGAGGAGAGATGCTCCAGTCCCTTCATCACCTTAGTGGCCCTGTGTTGGACTATCCCTGTATATTTGTCTTGTACTGGAAAGCCCAGACCTGGACCCAGCACTCCAGGTGTGTCTCACCAGTGCAGAGTAGAGAGGAAGGATCACTTCCCTTGACCAGCTGGAAACACTTTTCCTAATGCAGCGCAGGATACTACCAGCCTTCTTTGTGGCAAGGACACATTACTCGCTCAATGTTCAACTTGGTGAAACTTATTAATTTATTTAAACATAGTAAAATCTATGTATATTTGCAGCAAAAGTCACTATTGGCAAACCTTGCCTGAAAATAACATCTGAAAGCTCTTACAGATTTATCATATAGGAAGAGGGACTTACTTTGACTACTGGAAATGTGCTAACTGATATACCTTAGCATAAATAGCTTTTTCTTTTTATAATGGTTTCATACTTCTAGCCTGTATTTGGATATAATTTACTAGATATTTTGACTCTTCTATTTCTGGCTGATGATGCCCAGTGTAAAGCAAATGTGTTTTGATACTAATTTCTAAGTCTATGGGTTTGTGTATTAAATTCCATTCCACTGAAGTATTAACTTCATCTCTTTGATAATTCTATCTTCAAATTCTATATGATAATTAGTAATTCCTGTTTCAAAATCTGTGTTTTCACAAACCTGCTTTTTATTTGTCTAGATTATGATCCAAGACTTTTGCTTGAACACTTGGAATTCAAAGTTTATTCTCATTCCATTCCTCCTTCACAACAGCCAAACTAGACCTTAGAAGTTATTAATGAGATAAAATAATACTTATCAATGGGATAAGTATCAACTGGCTCTTCAACATGAAAAATATAAGGCCAAGTAATTATTCATTTTGAAGTATTTCAGGATTTGGGGATTTTCTTACCAACCTCTAAAATTGGAAATGTTATCAAAGACAGTCGTCCTTCTCCCTCAACAATCAGTGTCGGGGTGAGAAGAGAGAGAGAGGTCAGTCACTCATCTCTAGAGGGATTAATCCTTTCTTATATTTCTGTAGAAAGCGGCACGAACAACCACTGGAAGCATCTGCAATTTAATTACTGAGAAAGCTTAAATTAGGGTTAATTTAAATTAGATACCTAGTCTGCAAACAACTATAATGATGTGAATCTTCTCCAGGTCAGATAAGATGTATTAGATATGATCTATCACATTTCAGTTGCCACTTAAGATATAAGTTGAGATATTTATATTAAAGATTTTCAAGCTTTCATATTTTTGTGGTTTATATGTGATAAATACCATTCAAGATGGACAGCAGGAGAAAATTAAAGGATGTCAGCAGTCTTATGAAGGGGTAAGAATCAATTTACAGAGCAAGAATTGTGCATTGTTTCTCTACTTTCCTATATTTGGAGTTGTATTAAGTTTTATGCCATTCAAAAGATTTACATTTTAATATAGTAGAAGTGATTAAGCTGAAGACAGTACACGTCTGCTTTTAATGAATGAATCCCACTTATGATAAACCATTTACTTTTAAGTGCCAATATTTTCCATTTGTTGAATGTTTGGTACTACACAACTATAATGGAGACTACATTTGGTGGAGTTTGGTGTATATGCTATTGGTCTGAACTAATTACCAGAAAAACGTTTAGGGGACTTTCCAAGGACTTTAATGGGAATTTTATCCATCCCCTTGTATTTAGTATAACAACAGACTGGTAATACAAAAAGTTATAAATAGGACCACACACTCTGGAAAATCCACTGCCTCATCTCAGTGTTATTACCAGAGGGATTCTAGGTCAACATTAAACTGGAGCCAGTTCTCTTGCTGTGATCTGAAATCCTCTTGGAAAAGGTTAATGGGGAGTAATAACTCTATCTGAGCCACACTTCTCCCCATCTATCTTTCTGTTCACATTTATACTAGTCTTATCACTGCCATAGAAAGGGAACAATGAAAAGGCTTAGATCTCTGAATCTTTGTCACTCAGGTATCAAACCACCTGCCAGTATGCAGACAGACAGGTTTATAGAAAACTCCAGGAGTTTCCAGTCTACTTTATGGAAGTATTTAGGCCAAAGACTTTTGAGATACAGTATTTCCAAAGACATTTTTGACAGCAACAGCTTCAAGTCATTTTTCAACACTCCACGTGCATGTTAGATCTGTCTAGTCTACTGTTTTCCCTGAAGACTCTAGGTTTTAGGTTTGTTCTACAAAGAAGTTTAATCAATCAACTTCCCCTCCTTTCCAATGTTATACTTGAGTTAAATAACTCCTTTTTGCACAGAGGATTTTTCCATTTTCTCAGTTCTCAGACTATATGTAGGTCAAAGCAAATTTGGTACCAAAGATTTATCCAACTTCATTGATTTTGGAGACGACACAGTAGAAAACATTATGCTCATGTTTTTGACTGGTTTAATGTGTTGCCTACAGTTTTCCATTTTGTTGCAAATGATCATATATAAATCTTGCAATTCGTTTTTTTCAATCTAAAAAACTTCCCTTGAGAAACACTCAGTTATGTCTTTCAAAAACAGTTTACAAGTAGGGAATACAATACAGCTTCATTACCTTGAATACAGCATCCCGTAATATCCAAGATTTTTTTTTTGCATAGCTCTAAATATGGTAAGTAATTTACAATAATTCTGGATGATAGATCATAACTTTTTGTTTCAGATACCAAATGAACTGGAATAAAAATTCATTAACGTTCATTTCTCCAAAATCATGGTCCATATCCATAGCTGTTGCTATTCATATATTACCATAACTGACATTTATGAAATATCATAGAAGACAAACTTACAGGTAAATGATCTGACATAATCAGTCATGTTTCATATTATACTTTTAGGTTCTTATGCTTTCCTTTTAATCCCATCTTTGTCTCAGAGACTTTGGAGAACAGAGAAAATGGGGTTTCAATCACTATTATATATCACACAACAATTTCTTGAGTAATTGCCTCTTGTGGTACTGCCAAAACTGTTGTGTAAAATATGGTAAATGAGCGAACATAGAACATGGAAGAGAATATTTTTAAGATTGCTACCTCAAGACAGAGATCTTCACTAGGCTGATTCTGAAAGAACCAGAGAATTGTAAATACTATTTCTAAGTACCTGTTTAATATTTTTATTTCTTAAAAAGATTTAATTCAAAATAAAATAACAAAGAAAGAGAATCTTATTATCCAGCAGTCAATATTTCCACTCATATTCATCTTTTTACACTGATTAAAGCCTGTTAACATGATCCCAATTCACCACTGCAAGCTCTGTTTAACTAGTCCAGGTAACAAATTAACATAACCCGTTGTAGTGGGTCTGTCTGAGCTGATTTTCCCCATACAGCCTTCATGTTGCAGTACTGGAAGCCAGAAGGTGTTGATAACACNTTCAGGAATAACTTTGAGCAAAGCTAGTTTTTTATAGCAAGAAATGAGACAATAAAAGACTAGATTTCCCTTGACCAGATTTCCCTTGTGAAAAAGGATCAATCCTCTGAAGGTTTAAAATGAAACTCACAAAAAGTGCCTTACTACACAGAGCCATTTCAATTCTGAGGATGGCGAAAAGTCACTCCTGTGAACCACAGCAAAAAGAACATGGTCCACTGAAGCAGTGGGGCAGGAGGTTTAATGTCCTAAACACCAACACAACAAATATCCTTACCTCTGGGGATGTATGCTGCAGGATGTTGCACATGCCTAAATGGCAACTCGTTACTACTGAGTCTAAATATTCGCTTTTAGGAGCACACTTAGGAGCAATGTAATCTTACATCTACTCAAAACATGAACTACATGTACACAAGTCTACTGGCCAAAACGGGTTACTCCCGAGTGCTGAAGGAGTTGGTGGGTGTGTTTACCAAGCCACTCTTCAGGATTTATCAGCAGTTCTGTCTAATTGGGGAGATTCGAATAGACTGGAGATTAACAAATGTGATGCCCCTCTACAAGAAAGGCTGTAAGAAGGATTCAGGGAACTACAGACCTATCAGTCTGACTTCAGTGCCAGGGAAGGTCATGGAGCAGATCATTTTGAGTGCCATTATGTAACACTTACAGAACAACCAAGTGAAAGGATAGAAAAGGTAGAAAGGGACCTGGGGGTGTTGATCAACAGCTGGCTGAACATGAGCCAGCAGTATGCCCAGGTGGACAAGAAGGCCAACGGCATCCTGGCTTGTATCAGGAATAGATAGGACTAGAGAAGGGACTGCCCCACTGTACTTGGTGTTGGTGAGGCTGCACCTTGAGTACTGTGTTCAGTTTTGGGTGCCACAGTATAAGAAAAACATTGAGGTGCTGGAGTGGGTCCAGAGAAAAGCAAGCAAGCTGGTGAAGGATCTTGAGTATAAGCCTTATGAGGAGCAGCTGAGGGACTTGGGGTTGTTTAGTCTGAAGAAAAGGAGGATGAGGGGAGACATTATCGCTCTCTACAACTACCTGAAAGGAGGTTGCAGAGAGGTGGGTGTTGGTCTCTTCTCCCAAGTCACAGTTGATATGACAAGAGAAAATGGCATCAGGTTGTATCAGGGGAGATTTAGCTTAGACATCAGGAAAAACATCTACACTGAAAAGGTTATCAAAGACTGGAATAGGCTGCCCAGGGAAGTGGTTGAATCGCCATCCCTGGATGTATTTAAAAGCCATCTAGATATGGTGCTCAAGGATATGGTGTAGAAGTGGGCTTGATAGAGTTAGAAAATGGTTAGATTTTATGATCTTGAAGGTCTTTTCCAACGACAGCAATTCTGTGATTGCTTCTTTTAAAAAACCCTTAAACATAAATCTCCAGTGGGAAATTAATCTGGAAATATTTCTGAAAGTTCACTTCATTAACTTAGTTTCCCCCTATACTCAGTTGTAATAATTTTACATAAGTCATTATTGTAATGGAACTATTTCTCCTCCTCCAAACTGAATGATGGAATGATGTCAAAGTTATTTGATTATGCATAAATATTACAAGTTAATAATATACAAATACATAAAAATAATAAAGGAAAGCTTGAGAACTCCCCTGTCTATCCTCTTACTTTAATCCCATGAAATGCACAGCCTAAGAAAATTCAAGGTTACCTGAAATTTCATAAGCTTATAATTTTTTAAGCTATGATTTAAATAAATACAAATCAGTGTCTATTTAGCCTATGGTAGATAGAGAATTATGTCACAGTAGTTGAAGAGACAATAAGGATGGAGAGATTAAAGAGCAAAACCAAAGTATTCTTATAGACACTGCATGAACAAACTCAAATGACAAAACTTTACAGTCATAGCACAAAGGATATTAATAAATTTATCTTGCTTCAGTGAGTTCTGTCTATCAGAAACAAGGAATATTGGATAGGTAATACATTAGATGTCAGAGGATGAGGTGATTTCTAACTCGCAATGAACAAAGAAAAATAATTTTAAACCAGGCCGGACATCAGTGTTACTCAAAAGAGGGTAACCATATATGCACTATCTTTCAACTTGTCCATATTTTGGAAAAAGTCTTAAGATGTACTTCTAAAAGTCCTGCTCTTTTGTTACTTGGCTCTCAGGAAATCATTTGAAGAAGCTTTATTTAGATTATCTCAAACTGTAAGCTACCATTTGTCTGTAGGTTAACTGTCCTTATTCGGTAATTGAACTTTGCTAACCTTTTCACTTTGAGCAATCAATTATAGAAGTTCACAAATGTATTTGTCAATGTCTGATATACATATTAAATGCTATTTTAGCAAACAAAGGCAATAGTAATTTTACCCAGTACCTACTGGCTGGATAAGACTAAAACTTCTGTTTTACAGGTTCTAATTGCACATTAAGGGATTAATTACTCCTTTCTATCAAGTTGAACTAAAGGGAGACAGTAAGAAACTAATAAATGTTATGCTGAGAAAGAAACCACTTCTTGAAAGTAACATCTGTTACTGGGGCTTGCCTCAACCCAATGCAGAACCTTGCACTTGGCCCTGTTGAGCTTCATGAAGATCACACAGGCCTACTTCTCAAGTTTGTCAAGGTCCCTCTGGATGGCACCCTATTCCTCAGGCATGTCAACTGCACCACTCAGTTTGATGTATACTTGCTGAGGGTGTACTTGATCCCAATGTCTATGTCATTGAAGAAGATATTAAACAACACTGATTCCAATACAGATCCCTGAGGGATATCGTTTGTCACCAATCTCCATCTGGACATTGAAACATTGACCATTGCCATCCATTACCATTGAAAATCTCTGGCACTCCCTGCAGCCTGAGACCTGGGCGGCTGTACATTTCTGCGGGAGTTCTGTCTAGGTTGTCACTTCCATTCTGATGAGTGTAGAGAACATAGCTTTCTGCCTGGTGGAGACCATAGCTAAGCCCTTTCTGAGGGGGTGATGACCAGCAGTTGAACTTATCTATACTTGCTGACAGTGCACTAGATCCCACTGTCTATGTCATTGATGGACATATCAAACAACACTCGTTCCAATAGAGATCCCTGAGGGATAGCACTTGTCACCAGTCTTCATCTAGACATTGATCCATTGACCACTATCCTCTGGATGTGATGATCCAACCAATTCATTATCCACCAAACAGTCCACCCATGAAATCCATGTCTCTTTGATTTACAGAGAAGGATGTCATGGGGAACAGAGTCAAAGTCCAGGTAGACTACAACCACAGCTCTTCTCTTCTCCAGTGATCTAGTTACTCCATCATAAAAGGTCCCTAGGTTGGTCAGGCAGCATGTGCCCATTGTAAATCCGTGCTGATTGTCTTGAACCAACTCCCTGTCCTTTATGTTTCTTAGCATAGCTTCTAGAAGGATCTGTTGCACAATCTTCCAAGGTGAGGCTGACAGTTCAGTAATTCTCAAGTTCCTTCTTTCTACTTTTTAAAAAAATGGACTGCATTTTCCAGTCATCAGGGACTTCACCTGACTGCCATGACTTTTTATATATCATGGAGAGTGGC
>VYZX01030115.1:14204-47844 GCA_013401335.1 Brachypteracias leptosomus
AATGCAGAACCTTGCACTTGGCCCTGTTGAGCTTCATGAAGATCACACAGGCCTACTTCTCAAGTTTGTCAAGGTCCCTCTGGATGGCACCCTATTCCTCAGGCATGTCAACTGCACCACTCAGTTTGATGTATACTTGCTGAGGGTGTACTTGATCCCAATGTCTATGTCATTGAAGAAGATATTAAACAACACTGATTCCAATACAGATCCCTGAGGGATATCGTTTGTCACCAATCTCCATCTGGACATTGAAACATTGACCATTGCCATCCATTACCATTGAAAATCTCTGGCACTCCCTGCAGCCTGAGACCTGGGCGGCTGTACATTTCTGCGGGAGTTCTGTCTAGGTTGTCACTTCCATTCTGATGAGTGTAGAGAACATAGCTTTCTGCCTGGTGGAGACCATAGCTAAGCCCTTTCTGAGGGGGTGATGACCAGCAGTTGAGCTTATCTATACTTGCTGACAGTGCACTAGATCCCACTGTCTATGTCATTGATGGACATATCAAACAACACTCGTTCCAATAGAGATCCCTGAGGGATAGCACTTGTCACCAGTCTTCATCTAGACATTGATCCATTGACCACTATCCTCTGGATGTGATGATCCAACCAATTCATTATCCACCAAACAGTCCACCCATGAAATCCATGTCTCTTTGATTTACAGAGAAGGATGTCATGGGGAACAGAGTCAAAGTCCAGGTAGACTACAACCACAGCTCTTCTCTTCTCCAGTGATCTAGTTACTCCATCATAAAAGGTCCCTAGGTTGGTCAGGCAGCATGTGCCCATTGTAAATCCGTGCTGATTGTCTTGAACCAACTCCCTGTCCTTTATGTTTCTTAGCATAGCTTCTAGAAGGATCTGTTGCACAATCTTCCAAGGTGAGGCTGACAGTTCAGTAATTCTCAAGTTCCTTCTTTCTACTTTTTAAAAAAATGGACTGCATTTTCCAGTCATCAGGGACTTCACCTGACTGCCATGACTTTTTATATATCATGGAGAGTGGCTTGGCAACTACAACAGCCAATTCCTTCAGGGATGTATCTCATCAGGTCCCATAGACTTATGTATGTTGAGGTTCCTCAGGTTGTTCTCTTACAGTGGGAGGGACTTGCCCTGCTGGTCCCTTTTCTTAAGTTCATCCACTCAAGAGGTGTGGGAAGAGAAATTGCCAGTGAAGACTGAGGCAAAAATGTTGTTAAGCAGTTTGGTTTTCTCCTTGCCTGTTGTTAACAGCTTGCCAGTCTTGCTCATCGGGGCAGGTACACTGTCTTTGACCTCTCTTTTCTGGTTGACAAGCTTGTAGAAGTCTTTCTTGCTATTCTTTGCATCCTTTGCCAAGTTCAATTCCAGATCTGCCTTAGCCTTTCTGAAACTATCCCTACCCAACCAGGCAGTGTCCTTATACTCTTTGCAGGATACCTGTCCCTGCTTGAATTGCCTGTGCATTTCCTTCTTGTCCTTTATTTGACCAGCAGGTCTTGACTCAGCGATGTCTGTCTGTTGTTTTCCTTAAGTAGAGATGCTCTGACCTGTTCTACTGTTAGGACTAAACATTAAAACAAATATGAAAATATTAAATAATTATTACAGCTTCTCTTTTTCTCTTGTCTTTCGAATATTGTTCTTGGATAGGGAGAGTGGTCAACTGCATATACGATAGTCTTTGAAAGGCATGAAATAACTGTCTTCATCTTATTTTTGTTCACCCTGGAAATCCTACAGACTACCAAGTATACTAGCAACTAAGTGATTAGAGAAACTCTATCCTGCTACTCCTTCCTTCCAGTATAATAACTCAGGTACAGAGATAATAGCAACTGTTCAGAGAGTACCTCTGCTTGATGCCTTCCCCCACCCTTAGGATTGCAAGCAAACAGCAGAATTATTCAATTACTTATGTTTAAAAAACACTGCACCAGCATTATCAGCATAGGCTGGAAGAGGATATACTGGAGACCAGTCCTGTAGAAAGGGACTTAGGGGTGCTGGTGGATGAAAAACTGGATATGAGCCACCAATGTGCAATCACAGCCTAGAAGGCCAATCACATCCTGGGTTGCATCAAAAGAACTGTGGCCAGCAGATNAGCCTAAAACATTTTATGATTCTATTACTTTAAAGACCCGTAGGATATAGACTACAAAAGTATCTGTTCTATTAAAGTTTGGAAACAAAATGATAAGTACAGAATTCTGCATCCAGATTTTTTTCATTGGCTTTAGTGAAATGTATGTGAGTATAAAGATATGCTCTGTATGAACTGATGAATTGAGTAGGGCTTAAGGCTGAAAAGTCTGAAGACAAAAACTAAAAAACGTGCATCAGGAAAAGGAGTTAAGAAACATGGACCTTATGGTTTTCATAAGACAAACAGGGCAATAACTTCCACAACAGGCCTCATCACAGCATGTGATAAGGTATGTAGTATCCTTAGTTCTACAATGTATTCTACTAAAGTTATAATCCTCATGCCAATCATGATCTTAACATCATGGAAATATTAAAACACTGTATTTTTGTTTATATTGCATGCT
This sequence comes from Brachypteracias leptosomus, assembly GCA_013401335.1. NCBI lineage: Eukaryota > Metazoa > Chordata > Aves > Coraciiformes > Brachypteraciidae > Brachypteracias > Brachypteracias leptosomus. The sequence goes on from VYZX01030115.1 coordinate 16,754, forward strand.
ATTGTAAATTTTAACTGGATCTTCAATGTGTATGAAAGCACAAACCTAGGGCAATAGCGCCATTGATGTTACCAAATACATTTTCAGTTAACTCTGTGACATTTTTAGTGATTTTTTTATTATTGACATTTATAGTGCCTGATGCATATGTTGAAGCTGTTATCATACATGTAATAATGCACAAAAAATCCTTAGTGTAGAGATTTTGCATTTCTGCTGTTTTCTATACCATAAAAATTCTAGTGAAACATTTATTATTTTTTGTTATTATTCTTAATAGTAATAATAAACATTTATGCAGTGCTATAACTTGAAGTACTTAAGAGTTCAATTTATAATCTTATAATAGGAAATCATAATAATTGAGGTAAAATGGGGAAAGAAGAACAAAAGTTAAATAAGCTACACTATTATTAGCAAGTAAAATCTATTTTCTGATAAAGAGGATAGTCTGGAAAGTTAAAGTATACACACATAGAAGTTCTTAGAAGAAAGTAAAATAAAGGCAACTGGTGTATTGCTATGATACCATCTACCAGATCAGTCAACTGTGGTTACCTCTCAGAGAAATACTGCTTACAAAGAAGCTTACAAGCCATTGTATCTTCTGGTTTTGGACATCTGGCTAGAATTTGAGATCCCATAGTATATTTGGTCAAATGCCAGAAAATTGGAAATATTTCCTGAGATTTCCACATTTGCAAAAATGAGAAGGTTTTCTTTAAGAACTTAAATGCAACAGTTTTCTAATAAGAAGAACCATAGAATAAAATCTGTATGAACACAAGTTCTGAAAATATGAAATATTAACAATTCAGAAAGAGATTTTGGATTTGAACCGTATACTCATTACATGGTTATTACATTTAGCAGCTTTACTTTTTTTCTTCTTTCAAGTCCAGTAAAACTACAGCAGGCAATATCAGCATTTCCCAGAGGAAAACAGGATTCAGATAAATAATCTCTCATCATCTTGAACATTTATTTCTAATAACACATACTTCAATAATAGTCTATTTTTGCCTCTGTCTCAAACAACTCACAGAAATTGTTGGAGGGAAAACGGTCACTACACTATGATTAACCTTTATATCTATGCAAGTGGATGTATACAATATACTAACACTGAGACACCAGCAGCACTTCAGACACTGACAGAATAAACGATGCATCTGACATGTTAGTCATAGGGGACAATTTGTGGCTGAAAGCAATTTAATAAACTCAGATAAAGAAGAACAGAAGGAATAGTTTTTAGAATATTTGAAGAACCTGAAAAACTCTCAAAAAACCTTTACCTAATAATCAGATATCATTATGTGCTTTCAAGAGAGTTAAAGTAGGTTCATTGCTTTGTCTTTTATATGAATACAATGCATGAAAGCTTCTGGACCTACAAAATATAAAAAAAATAAGGTTAAGAAACAGCAAACTAATCCTGCACCACTCTCCATGCTCCAAAAAAAAAGAAGAAGAAGAAAATCCTGGGCTTGTAACATCTTGGACATTCATGTATACCTCTTTTTCAGAGTCCTGTGGAAAATAAGAATTGATCAGATTTTGGAGGGTTTTGTTTTATATGTGTACTGATGAGTTAAACTGTGTGGTAAGAATAGGGAAACTTAATTCTTTCTAGAAGGCAACTTCTGTGTCATCTACCCACCTCAATAAACTATTTAAAAATTCCATAGATTATAAGTATAAAAAAGTGCTGACCTAAGTCAAATTCTGCAACAACTTTACTTATCACTGTGAAAATTTTATTTACAGAAAAAAAAATAAAAATCAATAAACTACAACAGGCAATAGGTAACTACACCTAAAATTAAAAGTTTCAGTCATATTTATGACATTTATTTTAAGGTTTTACCTACAGAATAGTTGACATATTAGTTTTATTTATTTTTATAAGTCTACAGACTAATTGAGCTTTCTTTTAACTTTCAGTTTGTTAACTTTCATATTAAAAGACCCATTCTTACAGTTTATGTTTAATATATATTTGAATATTCACTCAGTTTAGTTACATCCTTCTATAATCTATATCAGAACTATTTCAGCCTTGTTTTTCAAAATATATTTAAGATCCCTCCCAGCTCTTTGGTTCATACTTATATCTAGATATGCGGCGATTGAGAGACGGGAACTCTGCTTGATGCAAGCAACGTGTCTATTTATTGTGCGCAACCAACTCCTTTATATACTCTTACATTGACTGTGTGTTTTAAACAGATTGGTTCTTTTGTACATACGCTGCTGCATCTGACTGGTCAGTGTTATACTGTCAGTTTGCAAGCTTATCTTATCTTGAGGATACATTCCTTGAGACCTTTTTGGGCAGAGGCACCAGGAACTTGCTTATCTCAGAGTTACAACATTTGTCAGGCTGTCAGGTTCCTGTTATCAGATCTTTGCTTAGCCCCTTCAATTTCCCATGGTTTATGGCCCACGAGCTCAAGCAGTTCCCTGCCCCCGCTAATTAGCTGGGCAGTATCAGGAGCTCTGCTCCTCAGGCCTCGTCCCACATAGATATAGTAAAAAAAACCAAACAAGCCCTTCAAAAAAATCTGTTTGTATTCCTGATTTAACTATAACTGTTGTTAAATTTTAAAGAATCTATGACAACGTGTATGCTTTTGTGAGGAGAATTAGAAGTTATATTTTGTTCTATTCTAAAATGTATTCTCACCTATATTAAATCTCATTTTAATACCTCATTATATTTAATATAGAAAGTGTAATTTTTAATAAGTTCCAGGCATCTTTAATATTCATGCAAGTGGATTTTACCCATGTAATGATATTTGCCTGTTTCCTCTTTTTTGAAAGAGGTAGGTTTTTCCTCCATACTCAGTAACATAAAAGAGTTCCCGTCAGCTTGTTGTCAAAATGTTCTATGGCCATTGTAGCAAAAAAATTGAGCTTTCTACTGTTTCTATTGGGACATTGATCTAAGAATGATTTAAACATCATTTACCTCCAAGATTATTAAGCATTTAGACTGTCAGAAATTTGAAAACAAACAAAAAACCCCAGGTAATCCTACCTTTGCCAGGATGTTGCTCCAGCTCCTGTTCAACCCATGCAAGCTCCCTAAATAAGACAGGAAAGTAATTTTTGTATCTTAAATATGTTAAATCTTCCCAAAAGCTTTCCAGTGCTCATCTTCTCCTTTTTATAATCCACACTTCTGGCAGCGTGTAGATTTGAATTGACTTTGTGATATTGCTTGTATTCCCAGTAATAACTCTGCCCANTAAGAATAGGGAAACTTAATTCTTTCTAGAAGGCAACTTCTGTGTCATCTACCCACCTCAATAAACTATTTAAAAATTCCATAGATTATAAGTATAAAAAAGTGCTGACCTAAGTCAAATTCTGCAACAACTTTACTTATCACTGTGAAAATTTTATTTACAGAAAAAAAAATAAAAATCAATAAACTACAACAGGCAATAGGTAACTACACCTAAAATTAAAAGTTTCAGTCATATTTATGACATTTATTTTAAGGTTTTACCTACAGAATAGTTGACATATTAGTTTTATTTATTTTTATAAGTCTACAGACTAATTGAGCTTTCTTTTAACTTTCAGTTTGTTAACTTTCATATTAAAAGACCCATTCTTACAGTTTATGTTTAATATATATTTGAATATTCACTCAGTTTAGTTACATCCTTCTATAATCTATATCAGAACTATTTCAGCCTTGTTTTTCAAAATATATTTAAGATCCCTCCCAGCTCTTTGGTTCATACTTATATCTAGATATGCGGCGATTGAGAGACGGGAACTCAGCTTGATGCAAGCAACGTGTCTATTTATTGTGCGCAACCAACTCCTTTATATACTCTTACATTGACTGTGTGTTTTAAACAGATTGGTTCTTTTGTACATACGCTGCTGCATCTGACTGGTCAGTGTTATACTGTCAGTTTGCAAGCTTATCTTATCTTGAGGATACATTCCTTGAGACCTTTTTGGGCAGAGGCACCAGGAACTTGCTTATCTCAGAGTTACAACATTTGTCAGGCTGTCAGGTTCCTGTTATCAGATCTTTGCTTAGCCCCTTCAATTTCCCATGGTTTATGGCCCACGAGCTCAAGCAGTTCCCTGCCCCCGCTAATTAGCTGGGCAGTATCAGGAGCTCTGCTCCTCAGGCCTCGTCCCACATAGATATAGTAAAAAAAACCAAACAAGCCCTTCAAAAAAATCTGTTTGTATTCCTGATTTAACTATAACTGTTGTTAAATTTTAAAGAATCTATGACAACGTGTATGCTTTTGTGAGGAGAATTAGAAGTTATATTTTGTTCTATTCTAAAATGTATTCTCACCTATATTAAATCTCATTTTAATACCTCATTATATTTAATATAGAAAGTGTAATTTTTAATAAGTTCCAGGCATCTTTAATATTCATGCAAGTGGATTTTACCCATGTAATGATATTTGCCTGTTTCCTCTTTTTTGAAAGAGGTAGGTTTTTCCTCCATACTCAGTAACATAAAAGAGTTCCCGTCAGCTTGTTGTCAAAATGTTCTATGGCCATTGTAGCAAAAAAATTGAGCTTTCTACTGTTTCTATTGGGACATTGATCTAAGAATGATTTAAACATCATTTACCTCCAAGATTATTAAGCATTTAGACTGTCAGAAATTTGAAAACAAACAAAAAACCCCAGGTAATCCTACCTTTGCCAGGATGTTGCTCCAGCTCCTGTTCAACCCATGCAAGCTCCCTAAATAAGACAGGAAAGTAATTTTTGTATCTTAAATATGTTAAATCTTCCCAAAAGCTTTCCAGTGCTCATCTTCTCCTTTTTATAATCCACACTTCTGGCAGCGTGTAGATTTGAATTGACTTTGTGATATTGCTTGTATTCCCAGTAATAACTCTGCCCATCCTCTTTAAGTATTATGGGATTTCAGCACTTATTTATGTGTGACATCTCTTGCAAAAGAGAAAAAAAAAAAATAGAGCTCTCAGAAACTTTGTTTGTTACCTTGGAGTTCTCTCCCTGCTGGCTCTAAGTATTATCTGCTACCATGAACTATCTTAAAGTCATCCTCTGTAAACTGCAATTTGAAAAAAGTGAAATCGTTTTGCCAAGCAGCTTGAGACTTTTTGTAACGTGAAAATAACTTCTTAGTAGTTTCTTTGGGACAGACTGAATCCGTTTAGTTTAATTGATTCTCAGTTGAGTTAAAGGTATATTACAACCATTGGTATGTGCTCTACTGCATTTTTTATTTACGTGAACAAATACATAGCATGTCAGTTTATGCATTTATCTAGACACTAATCAACTCTGATTGCTATTGCTTTAACTCCTGCTGTTCTGAAGAAAGAATTCTACAATTTAAATAATTACAGAGAAGTTGCAAACATGAAAGACACATAGTGAACAGACTTTCACTGAGATACTCATTTGCTTCATCTGCATCAGAAGTGCCAGTGACTTAAATATCAGATGTACAATGATTTGTGCATTCTTTTTAAAAAGATATATCTTCTTTTGTAAACATGTATGCAATCCACCAAGGAACAGATAAGGCATGATAGATTCCCATGACTACATGGGATTTGTTTGGACTACAATGTCAAACAAATCACTGATGAGATTAGTGAAATTAAATAAAATATCAAATGCAGGTTTTACTTATTTTTATGTGTACAGTGTTCGTAGTCAAAGACACTAGGCTATATACCAGTGAAGGGAGAAACAAAAACTTTCAGTGAATGCACATAGTATGGAGAATGGACAGCTGCGGAGCGAAGGCAGAGAGCTGCTTAATTATTAGAAATGAATGTTGAATCCTTATCAAGGAGTCTTGAAAGCAGAACAATATGCTTTTAAGTTCAAGGACAAGTAGTAACAAATTATGTCAATCCAAATACTGATCTACTTCAGCCCCTTGGTGTCTTCTGTTTTACTTTGGTTTCTAAATGAAGACACAAACACCTGTTCTTGTAGCAGGTGGTATTTGTTTATTATAGCTCTTCCTGCTGAATTTTAATCATACTGCAGCTGCAGAATCCAGGATAAGTAATAGTTTATAATACCAGATCTCCATATATCAGCAGTATTGGTCCAGAAAAAAATTTTAATACCTCATTTCCATCATATGTTACCAATCATGTAATTTCCTTCTTACACTCCAAGTTGCTAATTAAAGAGTGAATTCATTTGTAATGCTAGTAAATGAAGTTCTGAACATTGTGCCCTGAGGGTGATATTCAATTATGTTCTCTTATTGCAAAGTCTCCAATTTTTGGAAGAAGATTCCCAAACCTCTGCCAATTTGTACTCTTGCCATTCTTTACTTTGAGAAGTATTGTTCAGGGAGAATCAAGAAGCTTAAAAAAAAAAGCAAATGAACAAATTAACAATATGTAAATCCCTCCATTCAGATGCAATTGAAATAAGAAAAAGGTACTCATGGGACAGGAGAAGTAGGGTAGGGTAAGTACTTTCTATACAGAACCATAAGGTAAGAACACTGGAACAGTTATATAGAGGCATTATTAAGAAAGTGTTCCTATATATTGAGATATATTTTAAAGTTTTGATCCTTATTAAATAGTGTCTTCTATTCATGATCAGCATGCAATATTACTTGGTTACATTTATTGTCATTAGTAGAATGAAGTCATGAGCTTCAGACTGCTAGATGCTGTGAAAAAAATGTTATATTAATTTTGCTTAACATTAAAGCAACTGTTCAATAAGACTTACAGAATGCAAGAATTTAAAATACAGGAGAATAAGGGTTAAAAAAAGTGAGGTTTTACTGTGTGGAATGACAGATAGTTGCCTCAGTGCAATGGTTCAGCTTTTACCTTTTAAGTTTTTGTATTTTCAATTGCAAGTCAAGTTTTAAGGAAGGTGTTAAAAAAACAAAATTAAGAAATTACACTACTTCAAGACCAAAAAGAGCAAAGAGAAGAAAAATCTCATGCAGGTAAAATTGCATTCCTAGTCTAAGCTGGCTTCTATGTTATCAAGCAAAGAAAGCTTTAATGTCTTCTATCAAAGTAAGATATAACATGTCAGGAGTTTCTACTTCTTTAATTGGCATTTTACAGCTGTAAAGATCCATCTCTTTGAACAGATGACATAATCTCCTTGTAATCAAAGAAATCAGACTGACCACAGAAAATACGGTAATTGTAACATGAGAAAAGCAGGACAAATCATGACACTGTAACGTTTACAAGCCATGTGTATGGCTCTCAGTTTTAGTGGTAAATTCAGACCTTGTAAAATTGCCCAAATGAACCTGAAGGATGAAATATCATATAATCTCTATGATGTTTCATACAGTGTGTTGTGTTTTGATATCATCTCACAACCTAATCCATGATATGCTTAGACAAACACCTTCTTACTTCTTATCACAGAAAAATGAGATCCAAAACACAGTGAAAACAACTTATAAGCTGAGATTCACCCACGTAGTCAAAGTGTAGCTATACAAGTTTTCTGAATTCATATCAGAAGTGTATTTTTTAAGCAGGTTTTCTCATCTCATCTCTTTGGCTTTCAGTTTCAGAATAAACAAACTAGATTCCTTTCAGATGCGACTAAACTGATAGATAGGTCTGGAAGAACATCTAATGATCTCAGGTATTCCCTGAATTACACCCAGTGCAGACAATGGCTTCAGTAGCAACAGAATCTCTCCTACTGCTGGATGAAAATGAGATGAACCCAGCTGAACACACTTATTGATCACTGGACCAAGCTGACTGGTGCAGTGGGTATGCCAGAGGGATGCGATGCCATCCAGAGGGATCTGGACAAGCTGGAGACACGGGCCCAAGTGAACCTCATGAGGTTCAACAAGACCAAGTGCAGGGTCCTGCACCTGGAAGGCAGCAACCAGTGGTATCAATATAGGCTGGGAGAAGACATGCTAGAGAGCAGCCCTGTGGAAAAAACCTTGGGGGTTCTGGTGGATGAAAAGCCGGACATGAACNGTAATAATCAAAGACCATAAGATCTGCTGTGTCATACTGACAATCCTCATCTCCAACAAGAAAGGGGACATCATGGTTCTGTCTACTTCCCTTTGAACAATATGAGGGAACAGCTTCTGGAGTTGTCTCAATGGTCCTCCTCATTCTTTCATTTCCACTTCACTCCAGGAGAAGAACACTTGAAAGTACGCGAACATTTTTTCTGTTTGCAGGAGCCAGAATTTTCTCTTTGTGTGCTGAAAGGTGTGATCAATATGTGTTAGCAAGACAGGAAAACTCCCTGCATCATTGTTAGTGACATAACAGGGATCCCACAGGGTTGTCTCAGTACACAGCACAGTCACCCATTATAACCAACCTGTTCCAAGAAGCAAGTCCAACCTTGAAGTCCTCTCTTACCTGAAGTCCTCTTATCGAATCCTGCAAGCTTTCAAAATGCTTCTCAGAAATACACTTTTCCCTGCCTCCATCAATCTACTTGCCACTCTAGTAGACTTCATTATAACCAGCCTGTCTACCACAGAATCACCTCCAGGAGACATTTCTACACAGTTCTGCTTCACACAATACCTTTACTTCTCCTCTGGTTCAGCCCAAATAAATAATGAAAGGACCACTTACAAAAAGACGAGGGCACAAAGCTCACATAGGTCAAGTGGTTCTCCAAGCTGGGCTCACTGAGGACATTACTTCAAAAATTCTCCATAGACCAAAAGTCACAGCTTTGTTTGTACTCCATGGGGTACCCTGACACACACTGCTTCGGGGGATAGGAGAGATATCGTACACATGCACGGGGAGTAGATTATTTTCCAGACCCTGTTTTTCAGGTGCCATCTGTACTTTTGCATGGCCTCACAAAGTCCTAAAGCCTTGTGCATAATGCCTTATGTCCAAACTTTTCATTTATAGCAGCAGAAGAGGAAGGCTAATAGGGCAAGGGAAGGAAAAAGGAAGGTCATGGAGATTTCCGTCCCTGTTTCTTTGTATGTCTTCAGCAATAACCATGAGCATAAGGACAAATTTAACAATGGGTAGAAAGAAAATAAGAAGGCAGGCAAGGATTGTCAGAATAATTGTAGGATAATCTACACTGTCAGTGGTTTAGGAATTCAGTATTCTCCAAGTTTCACAGAGGTCATTATACCTATTAAGCACTAAGGCACTTCTAGAATTTTCAGCTATATTCCTGAACCCATATACTACTTATGCCCTCTATTTAGTGAAAATGAAGGCACACAATTCCTGTACTGAGTAATGGTACAAGAATACTACTCATTTCATTTTACAGTCTACAAATCATTTTTATTTATATTAATACACCTCTTTTCAGTCATATACTTGGTCTTACTTATTGTAGCAGTCATGCTGTAGTTTTTGCCATGTATTTTTGAACTTTTTCAACTCTGCTACATCTTCTGTATTGAATAAATTTGATTAAAATTCTATATTGTTTATTTGATCATTGCAACAGGTTGGGTATGGTGAAGTTTGTATATAACAAAAACCTCTTTACACATTGTTTTCCACTCGATCACATGTAGCATATATTTTAATCAAAGTGGGGAAAAAAATAACATCAGAGATCAAGCATTTTCTCTTTTTCATACCAAATCCTGAGAAAGAATGCTAAAAACATATATTTACACTGAGCATGTTTTACAAAAACTTATAAAATAAAAAATTCCTACCTTTCCATACTCTTTCCCTGCTTCAGCATGGGATCCCTCCCATGGGAGACAGTCCTTCATGAACTTCTCAAATGTGGGTCCTTGACATGGGCTGCAGTTCTACAAGAACTGCTCCAGCATGGGTCCTTTACACAGGGTTCAGTCATCCACCTACTGCGGTATGGGAATGGGCTTCAGTTTGGCTATGTGCTCCACTTTGGTATTCATGGACTGCAGGGGGACTTGTGTCTCCATGGTCTTCAGCATGAGCTGCAGAGGAATCTCTGCTGTGGTGCTTGGAGCACTTCCTCCTTGTCCTTCACTGGCCTTGGTGTCTAGAGAGTTGTTTCAGTCATATATTCTCACTTTCCTCTCCTAGCTGCTGTTGCATGGCATTTTTTTATGCTTTCTTGAATAAGTTTTCACAGAGACATCATCGGCTTTATTGATTGGCTCAGCTTTGGCTATTGGTGGGTCCATTTTGTAGAACTGTCTCTGTGTTGCACAGAGACAGCTCCCGTTTTATTTTCACAGAAGCCATCCCTCTGACCTGCTACCAAACCAACACAAGGGATGTGGCAGTATGTGCCATATTTGACAACTTATTGTTATTTGAAATGACAACTTTTCAGTGGAAGTGCTTGTGTATAGTTCCTGTTAATGCAACACCATGAGCACAATATCAACGTGTATAGCAATTTACCCATCTTCATTTAGTTTGAAGTTCTGCTGTTTGCAGAGATTTCCACTCCCATTGTCAGTGCGGTTTCTCTAAAGTCAAGTGTTGGGGTTTTTGTTTTGTTTTTAAACCTTCATTGTTCTTTTTAATTATATTTCTAAGACATGAAGAACTTTAATATCCTGAGCCCTGACCATTAGAAGTATTGTAAAAGAGAGCAAGTAAAGAATAGATAGTTGGGTCTTAATCAGACACCAAATTAGGAGAAGTGTTATCAAGGACACAGTCATTTCAACCATCCCTTGAGAGAAGAATGCCAATGATCAATACAATTTTTCCTTTGTGAAGGGAAAAGGGAGGGTAGAAAAGATAGAATTGAAGTCTTTTTGTCTTTCTTTGGTTTAGCCATTATTTAATCATTCTTTCGTACCTCCTGGTGGGAAAAAATGTTAGTGTTCCAGTTTAAAGTATTAAACATAGACATTTGTAAAGTGTGATCACTAATTACGACATGCTAACAACATTTCTTTATATTCATGCAGTCAAGTTTTTATTTTTATAAAAAATGTCATCCTCATCTAAGGTATCACCATTCTGAAAGGTTAGATCCATACTAATACTTCATAAAGACACAGAAAGCAGTGCAAATTACTTAATCATTATTTAGTTTTTGCTTCTGCTTTTCATCATAGATGAAACAGGCACTTTTTAATCCTTTCTACTACCTTTAAGGCATAACAAGAACCTCACACAATAAAGGGTCACAGGGATAGGCATTAACAGAAACAATATTTGTCCTGGGAGTACTTGCTTTCCTGAGCTGAAATTTATAGTTCATTTTGCTATTGAACTCAAAATATTAAATACTATATATCCCCCCATCCCCCCCCCAAAAAAAAAAAAAAAGAAAAAAAGGTAAAAAAAGTTAATTCCAAAAGCCTGAGCCAGAAATTGTCAGAAACCAGAAAAGGATCATGGAAAAATATCACCGAATTTGTTCTGTTAAGATCTGTCCTAGACAACTTCTGCTAATTGTTACTGAAAACATGGTGCTGGGCCACGGGCACTTCAGACATTCTTAGAGCTGACGTCTCAGTTCCTCCAAAAAATCCAATAGCTTAAGTTCCAGTGAGGGATGGATGTAAGACCTAGTAAAATGTCCATATATCTGCTTGTCTGTTAGGCCAAAAGCAAAGCATACTAGAAGACTTGGAGCTGTAGCCTTGAAAGCATCTGGGCAAATGGAGTGGTTTAGATTAAAAACTTGGATCAAGTTTCTCAGTCAACTGAATTCTGGCAATTGCAACACATCCCAAGAACATGGAAAATATGTGTGGCCCACAGAGCTGCCTATTAGCAGATCGTTAACAGATTGTTCTGTGGAAGTCTTGCTCCAGAAAATTAATTGAAATGAAAATGTACTGAGAGTGTGCATGTACACATATACATAGAATTATATACATATAAAGATAAATAGGTAAGATATTACATATAGAGATACAGAAAACACTACAAACATATTCTCGTTGCAGTAAATACTTCTCTAATACTTTTTTGACTCATCTTGACCAGATTTACATTTTTTTAGACAAGGTCTTGAAGACACTGGACACATATATTGCACAGCATGCATTATCCAAGCATGTCTTCTCCAGTAACCCAGTTCTTATAATACACTGCTACAAACCCACCAGACTTGAACTAAATCCAGGTCATGATGCATTGTCTTTGCTATATTAATTAGCACCAGTTCAAAGTTCTAATTTAACTTCATTAACTTAGGAAATAATGATTTCCTTAAAGGATACTATGAGCTACTCATGATTAAATAAATCCTTAAGAAGCTGAGATTGTTTTGAAAGGGTTATAGACAGTCTGAGCCCTAGCTGTGAAAAAATATAAAATACTTGACTGAATAAGTGATATTATCAAGATGGAATCTCAGGAATTCTTGGTGAAATTATGCCAGAAAACTTGGTCTAGACGACTGCCTCAGTTTCAAGTCCCATGAGAGATAGCAATATTCTTTTAAACATAATAGAATTCCAAATAGCCTTGAATATCAGATAAATATCTAAATTTCAAATCTTGGAAAAGTAAATGATCTTTGGCACATTATAACAATCCAGTCTGTTCTCCTTTATAAGCAATAGAACATAATCTTGAATTGCTCGATTAAGTCAGAATTTGCTTGAACAACAACTCATCTTTCAGAAAGATTTAAGTGATAGATTTATAATTAAACTATCAAAGTGGCATATAGCTAAGACCTAGATGGCAATTTTATGAACAGTACCATATTCCAAATCACCTTCCTCTCTCAAGCCCAAATAGCTATATATCATGGTCACTTTTAGTTCAGTCTCAAGAGGGGTTTTAAATCAGTCATCTAGAGCTATCCTGTAATAATTCAGCTGTTCTATAACTGTGCACCTGAAAGCCTGCAATGCCTACAAACTGTACACTTTCACGTTTAGTTTGAAAGTTAAATATTTCAGTGTCCTTTAAACTTCTGTTTTCTTACTTTCAGACCTGCGATCTCACGTTTGCAAGTGCAAGAGAACTCACTAGGTTTTCTGTGCACATCTCAAAAATCATCTTCACAGGTGTCTTCTGCATATAGATGGTAAATCACTGGATGGTAAGCTGAGCAATGAATAACAAAGGAAGTAATATGGCATAAAACTCTGTAAGTCTAAGACAATAACTATGCCATATGTCATCTCCTTAATGAGAAAGTGGGCTGCAGTCCTTTACACTTCTTGCCCTTGGTGTATGCACCCACATTAACATATAATTTCTACTTTGTCCACACCACACAAAGTTCAGAAACTTCCAGAAAGAAGCCCATATAATTCCTCTGTTTAACATCAAACAATAGAATTTCTTAAAAAGATGGGATGGGATCCCTGGAGAGATGTGGATTGGCACAGGATAGTTGATCTTTCCCTAATTCTGTGACCTTTCTAAAGATTTTGGGTGCAAACCCTTTTGGGTGTCTCATGGCACTCTGAGCCAAACCTCATATATATGCTTGAAAATTATTCTATATTCGCACAGCATGAATGAGAAAACAATTTGGACTTAAGCACAAACCAGATCTTAATTTTTGCTCAAAGTAATAGAGATGTGAGTAGGATGAGCTGGAACCTCACAGATCTCCAAATTCTATAGAGCAAGGAAAGAAAGGAGTGTTAAAACTATTCAATAAAAACTTAACAGATTTATTCTGATTTCAGAAAAAGCACCATGTAGATTCTGGTCCAGCAGTCTGGAGCCCCCAGCACAAGANAACATCTGGATTTAACATAATTATTTATTTCAATAACAGATGTGGAGCAACAGTGTGCCCCTCCACCCCTATTCCACTTGTGAAATATCACACTGTATTTAACACAAGTATAGACTTCATATTAAGGAAAAAAAAACCCTCAGTTTTATAAGTCATAGTTTCCTTATTTCCAATGAATAATCCATAATCTACAGATACTTCAAAAATTATTATTTTTTATGACTTATATTACTGATATATTGTATAAAAACATTTAATTCTGAAAACAAATTTCTGTAACCTAAAATAGGGATTTTTTTGGAAGGAGAATAAATATACCTATATCTGCTAAGAAGTTGGACATGAGGCTCCTAAGTGCTTACTAACTCACAAAAAGCTGGTCTTATTATTAAAGACTGAGGTAAAGAAGACATTAAGTACCTCAGCCTTTTCCTCACCCTTTGTTCTCCTTAGCCCTCCTTTTGTTGCTAATGTATTTATGAAAATATTTTTTTATTGTGTTTTACAGCAGTAACCAGATTAAATTCTCATTTGACTTTGACTGTTGTAATTTTCTCCCTGAATAACCTTGTAATATGCTTGTAGCCCTCCTGAGTTGCCTGCCCCTTCCAGAGATCATAAAGCTTTTTCCTGAGTTCCAGAATTTTTTGAAGCTATCTAGATAGACATGTCTTCTCAGAAAGCAGGAAACTCAAATGCACATCACACAGACCTGCTGTCTACTGCTTCCTCATCTGAAGTGCTGGGTCCTGGGCTGTGGGCCCTGAGTTGGAGTTGACCTATGGATGAGTCACAACCCAGCAGTGTGTCACGTTCCCCAAGAGGTTTCAGGCCCCAGAGGCAGAACCTGGTCCACCTGTGTGAGGCCCTGCCTTCCCCCAGGTGATCATGGTTGGGGTGATGGGTGAGGCTAGGGCTATATCAACCAAGAACTAACTGGTCTGTGAGAAACACCAAGAAGCTGATCAATTTGAAGAGTGGTCCTGAGGAGGAGAGTACCTGTTGGGGACAGCTTGCTGAGCTCGCTCTCAGTGGTGTGCTTCTCCCTTGGCTAATTAGAGATGGCGAAGAGCAAACAGATGAAGAATAAAAGGTGAAGTTATGTTGAGGGGATGTTGCTGGGTTTGGTGTTGGTCTGAAGAAGAAGAGAGCTAGCACCACATCATCTGAGACCAGTTTTCTTCTAAATTTTCCAGCTTTTTACTTTGAAACTGAGGAGACCAAAAGTCTGAGCTACTCTATATCTGAATAAATAGCCCATCTGCTCCCTCTTTCCTTTTCTTCCCCCTCTTTTAAAGTTGCATCCCCTGTTTCCCCTTACAATGTTTTCCCACAGCTCCTATTAGCCTTTATATTGGAGTAATCTTGCTTCTTTTCTCCCTCTCTATTTTAATCATATTCTTTCTGGTTAACAGCACTTCCTACTTGATTGATGGGTGACATATGAGTTTGATACTTAGTTCCTTTATTAGCTTCTTCCTCACTACTATGTTTGAGGATGATGTGATTTAATCACACAATTATGTTTATATACTTATATATACCTTGAGCTTTCAGGATGGAGTGGTGCTGAAAAAAAAAAAAAAAAGGTTTTGATTGTTTTCCATATGTGGAGACCTCAAGTGATTTCATTCATTAATAAAAGGAAATCAATTAAATGCTATGTAAAATCAGGCATAGAAACATATCACCATGATGAAGGTGATAGTATACTTTTGGCATGCATCCAAACTTCCATTAAACCCAGTAAATTATGGTTATGTAACATGTTTTCTGGTTGGGCTAGTATATAAAGAATTCAAAAAGCATTGAGCCATCCAGTGAAGTTAATAGGAAAACAAAATATGAGTTTAGCGGGTGGAATTGTATTCACAGGAGCTGTGTATAAATCCCAGGGGAAGAGAATCCTATTTATAATAGGTATCACATGAAGTAAAATAGCATGGCAGGAAAGATTCAGAAAATCAATGAACATTGGGTTGTGGGGTTTTACCAATACCTACTTTTCTTTTTCTTTTCATTTTCAAAAGCACTAGAAAAAAAATGAAGTATTTTGGTACTGTAAAACTTGAAAACTGCTAAAAAAAAATAATTCTTGTTTAATGCATGGAAATTTTATAAGGCAAAGTCCATTTAAGTACATGGATGATTAGAGTTTTCACACAACTAGAATTTCCTAAAAAGCCTAAAAAGATATGGTGGATGAATAGTGACCACCTGAATAATGCAGGTTTTTAGCCAATGTCTAGTAATTGTTTCATCAAATGCTTCTAATAATATCTGTCTCAACCATAGTATATTCTGATCTAGTGTCTTCAAATAATGTATATTCTACTGCTTCCCATGCAAACTGTTTCTGCGATTAGAACATTTGGTCTTATTGAGCTAAGATTATTGAAATTCGTTTATCTTCTAGATGTAGGGTTGTCATGTTCTATTTTTCTAGATTAAAGGCCAGTATGCTGTCAGCAATCTTTGATTCTTGTGATTTCTTGTAGACATTGATCAAGTCATCTCTACATAATGTGAAATTCTTAGTTTCTTTCTATAGAACTTTGTTTCCTTCACTTAAAATTATTGCTATAGTTATAAATTCTCAAGTTTCTCAAGCTTTCATAGCCTGTACTGGTCTCACTAATGTACAGAAGTAATATAGCCTCAAAATTCCTCCTTTACCTTTTCATGTAAGAAGATTTAAAATATAATTCATAAATTGTGTTGACCTCTAGTGTTACAGCATCAGAAAAAGATTGAATGGTCAGTTATCAGCTATGACCTTAAGTTGTTTTTCATACTTTATACTTGGTAAGTCACTTAAATATCTCTAAAAACTGTGTGTAAAATTAGGCCATCTCCCAATATCAGTTTAATTCTAAGTGATGTGGTGATTTTTGCATATTTTTGTGATAATGTGTAATTCAATGTAGTAATCCAAGTATTCAAGTCTTGTCTTTTTTTCTGAAGAAAATGTACATATCTCTCAAAAAGATAATAAAATATTGAATTGTTAAACATACTTAACAAAAGATAATGTGAGGTTCTGAATTTTCTGGGTTATGACTTAATGATTTTACTGCAATTAGAAAAAAAAGTGGTCCGACTCTGCAACACCTTAATGGATATTTTCATTTTCGTGAGAGTTACCACTAATTTGTCCCAGCCAACAGCTACACAAAGAAAAAGGGAAGTTTCAGTTTTGGTTTTTTTCCCAAATAATAATTAATTTGGTTTTTTTTTCAGGTTAGTCTAAATTGCAAGTTAGCTCTTACAAGAAGATTTATTTTTAGATTTAGCCTAGTGCAAGGCTCTGGAGATTCAGTTCTTCAATGTAACATAGTCTATCCCTCAAGCAAAGTGCAGAGTAGTGAGGGAGTGTCACTGTAATTACAAGTTTCTGTATGGGACAGTTGCAAAGAACATACTTTCTTCTCATGAATACAGCAATCATTTTGGTTGTAGGGTTTTTTTCACTCAAAAATGCTGAAGTAAAAGTATCTTAGCACTTTTTGGGAAACGTACTTTGGTCACTATTCACACCAGTAAAGGTAAAACCTAGCAACTTGAAGATTCCTCTGCTTCTAGATGAAGACTTCAAGTTATCATTGCAAAACAAGTTTAAAGAAATTCCTTATCTTCATTTTCTTTAACATGTAACACCTGCAGAATTACTGTTTTGGGACTACCAGATTACAAATATTTATGCATATATTCAAGAGAGTTTGACTCACTACTTGAGATTGCTTACATGGTGTTCATACATAGGCTTTTGAAGATGTTTATATTTTTATTCTTCCTTGATAGTTATATGTAAATTTAATGTTAAGACTCCAGTGTATTCTAAATTACTCAAAAAGAGAAACATTTATCACAAGTGGAAACTTTATAAATAGAGCTAGAGAACAGAGCAAACAAAGGAAAAACACTGATTAACTCTCTATCTACAACTGAAAATCCTAAAAATGCAATGAAAGGCAAGCTTCTTTTAATTTTGATGTTTCCATGTAGATTCTCCAGTGCTATAAGAAGCCTCTTTTCTCCTTCATACTGATAAAGAGGAACACATACATACATTATATGTACACAAGCATAAATATATACTATATATAAAAATATACACTGCTGGAGGAAAAGCTCATAAATGTGAAATATTATTTAAAATCAAAAATATTTGACTTGGGTTCTGTGTTGTGTTTAACACAAGCTAAGATCTTAAGTGTTTGTTCTGCTTTTCTATTAATTTTTTTTTGTTTATCATTTATTTTTTGCTTATAACATAAATATATATTCCATCAATTTTGCCCAAGACTTGCTCCATGTAAGTCTTGATTAGCATAACATTATAAAGTGTTAAAATATATGAACTCTCAGGCTGGAAACATGCAGTGTTAAGTTACACATAATTCTATTTTTAATAACCTATTTCCAGTCATGACTATTAGACATATTCACACAGTAATAGTACTGATGTTATTTATCTCCAAGTTTGCTTCAGTCTCATTCTTTGAGTCATTGTCAGCATCTTTGTCTCTCTCATTCTTGCTGACATTCTCATGAACATATTAATTCTCCCCTTTTCAATTTTCTTTCTTTTTTGATTTCTTTCTATACAATCTCTATAAACACACATTTAATATGAGTGCTTTTTATGCTTATTTCTCTCTCTGCTTTATCCCAAGCACATATTTAAAAAAGGAGAAAAAAATACTGTGCAGGAGCAGCTGGGAGAGAGGAGTAAGAATATGTGGATGAAACAACTCTCTAAGCACTAAGGGCAGTGAAGAAGGAGGTGATGGTAATTGATGAGTGATCTCCCTGCTGTTATCTGAACTCATGAGCTTTTTGTTGTATTTACTCTATATGTCCTGTGGAAGAAGGGGATTGATAGAGCAGCTTGGTGGGCACCTGGCAGCCAGCCAAGGTCAACTCACCTCGGGTTGCTGGCCAGGATCAACTCACCACACTTAGAAAGGATGCAAGTATCACAGAATCTGTACTCTGGAATTCTGTCAGGGCATAACACTGAGAAAATTCAAGGGGAAAGTAAAATGCGACTGCAACACACAGGCCATCATTTTTCTGTAAGTACTGAAGGTTTTGATCTGGAATTTAGAATGTTGCACAGAGAAAGTTGTAACAACCAACCAACCAACAAAAAGGTCCTGTTAAAGTCACATAGAAAAATAAAGATCTGTCACAGGATCCTGATCAGTCAAGTCACTTAAAATAGAACGTTTGCAATTTGCAACTATTGCCTTTTCCTGGATGTATAGTTTATCCCACCTGAGAGACATCTCCCTGAACAAGACACAGCAAACAAAACCGATGGGCAGAGCCAATGATTTGTGAAACTGTCAGTATTGAGAATAAATAAAGATGTGGGAATGAGGCCTCTATGAAGACTAATCCCCACCGTGATAGTGAGTTTGCAAGAAGCTTGTGCAGTTTCTGTATCTGCAGTAAGTATTTTGCCTCATGGGGAGAATAGAGGAAAAACTCATATAGTGCCGATGCTAAAGGAGAATCTCATGAATAAAATAATAATTCTGCATTCAGGGTAGACCTTTGACACTTTACAGAAATACAAGGTAGAATTATGCATTGAATGGTGGAGATAATAAGAAATACTATACAGCTGGCTTACTTTCTCAATATTTACTACATTCTTTATTACATTCACCTAGAAACCATGTTTACTTCACTTTATATATATCTATACGCACAAGCAAATACTAATACATCTATACATGTCTACAGATCTTCCATATATACATACATATGTATGTGCATTTATTTATCCAGAGGTCTAATAACAAACAAATAACCTAAACCTATTACAAAATTATGTAAATCTTAAAGAAGCGGAGGTTTCTGAACAGACTTTCTTCTGTTGGGTTGATGCTTGGACTTGTCAAAGCGTTCTGGTCCAAATTTTGCCAGTACTCATCTACTCCAGTCCTGCAAATATTACAAAGAGAGGCATAACTGTAAAAAACAATCCTGGTAAAATGGGGTTTGAATCCATAAGCCTCAATGATTTAAAATCAAACTCTCTGAGTTAAATCTCAACATCTAGATTATCTATCTATAACCATCTGGTGGAAGCTTTGTCTGGGTAGGGAATCTGCTCTCCATTAATATTTTATCTTGTGAGGCAAGACTACTTCAGTGTCTTGGATTGTTTAGGCTTGCTAATTCTCATAACACCATAGTTGCTGAGCAGATTAAAAAAAAAAAAAGTATATGAGGATGTCAATATTGGCTTTGGAATAACACTTATGACCTGTTGAAACAAAGACTATGTCTTGATGTTTGTTTGGAGTTTATTTAGAACAACAGAGTTGTGATCTAGATCAGATTTTTTAGACAACAACAATAATAGATTATATTTCCTGTTTGTATCATTTTATCAAGATATCCAGGTATGTAAGAAATTCCGCTTAAAAAAAAAATAGAGTAACTTCTCAAGATATATCCCTTGATATATTTTAACTGGCATATTCAGCTGGCGTGAAATTTTAACCTGGAAATTGTTTTGCACTGACACATTTATAATTATATTAAGGATCTATTTTCAAATAAAGATCTAAGTTAACCAACATTAACATAGACTAGTTCAGATTTGCCTCTTAGCCTGGTATGTCAAATCTATTGCTATGGTGCAATGTTCTATTATGACTTTTTGTTTTTCTTAATGAAAAGGATGGCTTTTCATAGAATCATGGAATCGTTTGGGTTGGAAAGGACCTTAAAGATCATTTAGTCCAAACCCTTTGCCATGGGCAGGGATATCTTCCACTAGATGAGGTTGCTCAAAGCCCTATCCAATCTGTCCTTAAACACCTCTAGGGATGGGACATCCACAACTTTTCTGAGCAATGTGCCCAGTGCCTCACCACCCTCACAATTTCCTCCTTATATCTAATCTAAATCTACTCTCTTTCAGTTTAAAACCCTTACCCCTCATCCAGTCCTGGCACTCCCTTGTAAAGAGTCCCTCCCCATCTTTCATGTAGAGTTCCTTTAAGTATAGAAGGCTTAAGTTATCCCCAGAGCCTTCTTTTCTTCAGGCTAAACAACCTCAACTCTCTCAGGCTATCCTCACAGGGAAGGTGGCTCAATCCCCTGATCATCTTTGTGGCCCTCCTCTCAACCTCCTCCAACAGGTCCATGTCCTCCTTCTGTTGGTGGCTCCAGAGCTGAACACAATACTCCAGGTGGGGTGTCATGAGAGGAGAGTAGGGGGGGAGAATTACCTCCCTCAACCTGCTGGTCATGCTTCTTTTGATGAAGCCCAGGATATGGTTGGCCTTCTTGGCTGCAAGCAAACATTGCCAGCTCGTGTGCAGCTTTTCATCCACCAGTATCCCCAAGTCCTTCTCCACAGGGCTTCTTTCAATCCCTTCATCCTCTAGCCTGGATTGATACCTAAGATTGCCTCAACTCAGGTGCAGGACCTTTCACTCAGCCTTGTTGAACTTCATGAGGTTTGCATAGGCCCACCTTACCAGCCTATCAAGATCCTTCTGGATGACATCCCTTCCCTCCAGCATGTTGACTGTACCCTATAGCTTGATNAGCAATGTGCCCAGTGCCTCACCACCCTCACAATTTCCTCCTTATATCTAATCTAAATCTACTCTCTTTCAGTTTAAAACCCTTACCCCTCATCCAGTCCTGGCACTCCCTTGTAAAGAGTCCCTCCCCATCTTTCATGTAGAGTTCCTTTAAGTATAGAAGGCTTAAGTTATCCCCAGAGCCTTCTTTTCTTCAGGCTAAACAACCTCAACTCTCTCAGGCTATCCTCACAGGGAAGGTGGCTCAATCCCCTGATCATCTTTGTGGCCCTCCTCTCAACCTCCTCCAACAGGTCCATGTCCTCCTTCTGTTGGTGGCTCCAGAGCTGAACACAATACTCCAGGTGGGGTGTCATGAGAGGAGAGTAGGGGGGGAGAATTACCTCCCTCAACCTGCTGGTCATGCTTCTTTTGATGAAGCCCAGGATATGGTTGGCCTTCTTGGCTGCAAGCAAACATTGCCAGCTCGTGTGCAGCTTTTCATCCACCAGTATCCCCAAGTCCTTCTCCACAGGGCTTCTTTCAATCCCTTCATCCTCTAGCCTGGATTGATACCTAAGATTGCCTCAACTCAGGTGCAGGACCTTTCACTCAGCCTTGTTGAACTTCATGAGGTTTGCATAGGCCCACCTTACCAGCCTATCAAGATCCTTCTGGATGACATCCCTTCCCTCCAGCATGTTGACTGTACCCTATAGCTTGATGTCATCAGTAAAGTTGCTGAGAGTGCATTTGATTGCACTGTCCATGTTGAAAACAAAGGTGTTAAATAGAGCTGATATCTTCTATTATAAATAATAGGAACAAACTAAAAAAATCTCCAAAGTGCAACCTGCAATAACAGATATACCATGTCTAGACTGATATATTATTACTATATATCATCAAGATTTTTTGACATATTTGTATGTGTGTATTTTCTACTTTGTGAAGAATAAGTTATGTAAGCTGAGAAATATTCCAGATATGGCCTTATGTTTCATAATTACATGATGAACATTCCCACACAATTATATTGATAATTAAATATTTTGCCAGATTACCTCCTAGAAACAGCTTTTGTTATTGTTTCTACAAGCAGCCCAATAAGCTGGAACAATTGGCAGTGTCAGGGAAGATTACCAGACCTCATGTGTATTGCAAGAGAGCAGAATGTGTCTGAAAGGAACTAAACATATAAGGAAACAGTTATACTGATTGTTTCTTCCATTTCTATAGAAACTACAAAGCTTTTGTACTTCATTCATCTGGCTTTGTTAGAGAGTGGGAAAATTTGCAACTACCATCGAAAAAGGCTGCTGTTTAAAATTCTTTATATCTACAAATCTAACTAGTAGTCTTCACTGTATTGTAAACCCACAAGGCTGACAACAAGCCTCCACACAGTTTAGCCCAGATTTGACGCATATTTGACCTAGTATTTAGTTTCTATTTAATGGTCAAAAGGAATGATCTCTGACATTGTACCAGAAGCTAGAATAAGTAAAAACAATGAAGTTATGTTAATATGGAAAGATAAAAATCAGACAACTCTTTTAAGAGGCACAGAGCCTTAAGAGAAACAGAAGAGAAAGACTGGGATATTGTGGTACAAATACACATTTCCTAAGAAACTCATTTTCAGAAAAGTTGTCAAAGAGCTAGGAAGAAAACCATACAGAACATATATTTCTAAAAAGTTGCGAAAGATTTATAAAAACAAATGTCTTCCTCTTTCTACAAGAAACCTCATAAAAAATGGTGTCCTGTGTTTTCTTAAATTTAACTTGGCTACTTCATATTCCTAGAACTTGAGTTTACCAAGGATTATATTAGACTGCTGTCACATCCTGGACAACCAGGATGATGATTCAAGTTCTCTAATTCCCAGGTCAGGATTAAGGTGAAATGACACCAGGGATCCTGCAATTCACAAAACAAAACTGTATTTATTTGCTATAAGCAATATTGGAGTTATAAGGAAATAAATGTAGGTAGTCACAACAGTATTAACATGATAAGAAAATAATTTTAAGTGCTCATAACAGTATTGGTAAAATACCACATCAGCAAACCTTGCAATATATTCAAACCTTGATAACCATATATGTTAGGAAAAGGGGAAAAGAGAGACAGAAAAAGAGTGAAAGAAAGAGAAAGAGAGAAGGAAAGTTTTCACCAGTCCTGGGTGCAGCATTGGTCCAGCCAGACTAGATGTCCAGTTCCCTGGGGCTCCAATTTGTGCTTTTATACAGTCAGCCTCCAGGCGTGCATTCGAACCCTTATGTTCATTAGATATCATGCACAGTCTGTGCTTCCAGAATCTTCTCAGAAATGTGTTGGTGGGCTGTCGTGTGCAGTGTGTGTTCTGGAATCTTTCTTTGTGACATATGCATTATGAAAACAATGATGTCTCCCCCACTGCCTCCTCACATGTTTGCTCAAGACAAGGAAAATCCCTCACCAGGGACGTGCCACTCCCCCTCTGTGGTCAATCCCCTGCCTCTGACCTCATCTTCCTGTTCCTGTAACCCTGGCATCACCACAAAAGTCATCTCCCAGATTAAACCCTGACCAAACTTCTTTGGCAAATGTTTGAGACATCGGCACTAATTCCACTGGACCATCACAGCTGCCAAACTGTTTTTAATCAGATGTGGGAACATGGCATGAGAAAGCTTGAGAAAACCTAGACTTCAGAAAAAAATTGGAAGCAATTTATATTTGAATATTTCAAAATCACAAGGAACTGGTCTAGAATTCTAAGTTCTAAACTAAGTTTTCATGTGTAATTCCTTAGTTTCATAGAAAAATAAGAATCAAGGGATTTTCATTACTTATTAAATTCTTTTTTTTAATAGATAGATTTGAAAATAGTATTTTCTTATTTTGTTCATACCTTAGAAATCCTTTGTTGATATTTTCCCTTTTATGCATCCCAGAAGTGCATTGTGTTAACAGCATTTTTGAAAACAGAGGAGGAACTTCAATTAACAGAAAGAATGTTTTGTCATGCTGAACATTTATTTTTCTTTTTTATTACTCAATTTTTTTTGCAAAAATATGTGTTGTATTACTCGGCAGAGAAAGCTTTTATTAATCTTTCTATGACTAAAATAAAAAAAAAAGTAATGCAATTCAGTTAAGACTGCTTCAGAAAAATGCTATGATCAAGATGGAAAATTAGAGGAATGTGTCATAGATTTACTGAGAAAGAGAACTGACTGAAAAATTAACCCAAATGTGTAAACACATACTTAGGATCTGTCTTAGGCTGTGTAGCATGATGCTTTTTTGCAAATTACTAATAAATGGAAAGGAAACCTTCATGCAAGTGAAATAAGTTTCTAGGGCCAATAGCTATGCTGCTAAATACTTACATAAATGAATTCCAGAACTCTAAAATAAGATTCAAGAAATGTCAAAACAACAAATGCTGCAGCCAGAATGCTAAGGGAAAAACAGTAACACCTTTGATTTATAATAACCTGCTAAAGATTTCTATATAAATAACAAAGATAATTTGTCCTTTCAAGCTTTGCAACCAACAATCTCCAGCTTTTGACAAGACTGTAAACAAACTCTTATTTGGTAATAATATCAAGGTATTTTAAGCAAATATTAGAAAAAACAATAACACATTGTGCTTTGTTGCAGGAAAATCCAAGCAACACTAAACTAGGCCAAAAATTGTGGGATGAATTTCTGCAGAAGGAAATATATATTTTCTTATTTCATGGATATGAGGTTTGGTTCAGTGTGCTATACTTGCAAACAAAGCTGAAATATGTGATTATGGATGTGTAGATGGGTGTGTTATAGGAGAAACAGGATACAGATATCTTTATCAAGGGTTGCAGCTTTGGACCTTGGGCTACAATTTACTTCTGTAGTCCTGAGGATGCAAACACCTCTGTTCTGTACACATTTATCTTTTTCCTATCTCTCTGTCCTGGTTCAGCCAGGACAGGGTTAATTTTCACCAGGAGTTGCTATTCGATACCATGCTGACCTCATGTCCGTACTCAAGGTGCGGGCAGAGCAGTCCCGGCTTTGCCTCACCTGGATTGCCTCGCTCTGTCTGTAGCTGTGTCCACACGGTCTGTACCTTTATACCTCTTGTTTTGTACATTGCTATCCCTGTTGCTGTTACTGTTGTTGTGATTGTTGCTTTTGCATCGCTGTATTAAATTCTCATTATCTCAGCCCGCAGGGTTTGTATTTTGCTACCTCTCCCGTTCCCGTCCGGGGGGTGGGGGGGCAGCGGCCACGTGGTGCCCGGTCCCGGCAGGGTTTAAACCACCACACACTCTCAAATTTCGACTGTGTTGTTCCTATTTCTCAAAGGTTTGCTTTCCTTGTACCTTCCTCCACTAAAAGTATGTTCCTATAATCTTCCATCAGCCCAAATACTCATTTTTCTCCTTGAAACCTATTTAATCTTCTCATTCTTCTTCAGAGGCTTTCTGTTTTCTGTTGTTTGCCTTGAGCAGCATTTTAATTTCTTGCAGATCAGGCATAGATGTTGGCTGGGTAAGTGATAACTAAGAATAGAATAGAATAATTTCAGTTAGAAGGGACCTAGAATGATCATCTAATCCAACTGCATGACCATTTCAGCGCTGACCAAAAATTAAAACAAATTATTAAGACCATTGTCCAAACACCTCTTAAACACTGATGGGGTTGGGGAATCGACCACCTCTCTAGGAAGCCTGTTCCAGTGTTTGACCAACCTCTTGGTAAAGAAATGCTTCCTAATGTCCAGTCTGAACCTCCCATGGCGCAGCTTTGAATCATTCCCACATGTCCTATCACTGGATACCAGGGAGAAGAGGTCAGCACTTCTGTCACTGTTTCTTTTTCTCAGGAAGCTGCAGAAAATGATGAGATTGGCCCTCAGCATCCTTTTCTCCAAACAAGACAAACTCAAAGTCCTTAGCCACTCCTCACAGGACATTCCTACTAGCCCTTTCACCAGTTTTGTTGCCCTCCTCTGGACTTTCACATCCTTCTTAAATTTTGGGGCCCAGAACTGCACACAGTACTCAAGGTGAAACTGCACCAGTGCTGAATTCATCTCTTTTGGTCAGCTGGTTATGCTATGTTTGATGCAACCCAGGATGTAGTTTGCCTTCTTGACTGCCAGGATGTGCTGCTGACTCATATTGAGCCTGCCGTCAACCAGCAACCCCAGATCCCTTTCTGCAGGGTTGCTATTTGTCCGCTCCTCCCCATGTTTATACTTATGGCCCACTTTGCTCCATCCCAGGTGCAGAATACAACATCTATTCTTGTTAAATTTCATGCCATTGATGACTGCTGAATGCTACAGTCTATCTAGATCCCTCTGCTGGGCCTTTTGTCCCTCAAAAGAGTCAACAGCACCTCCCAGTTTAGTATCATCAGCACACTTACTAATGGTGCATTCAACTCCTGCATCCAGATCATGCACAAAAATCTTGAGCAGAGCTGTCACTAGAACATAGGCAAAA
This sequence comes from Brachypteracias leptosomus, assembly GCA_013401335.1. Classification (NCBI taxonomy): domain Eukaryota; kingdom Metazoa; phylum Chordata; class Aves; order Coraciiformes; family Brachypteraciidae; genus Brachypteracias; species Brachypteracias leptosomus. Next base: position 43,428 of record VYZX01030115.1, read on the forward strand.
GGAGCACTATTGATGACTGGTTGCCAGCCAGACATGTTAGCTACAGCACTTTGAGCCCTGCCATTCAGCCAGTTCACCCAGCACACCGCGAATCTGCTCATCCCACAGTTGGACAACTTCCAGAAGGATGTTGTGAAGGACAATATCAAAAGCCTTGCAAAAATCCACAAAAATTACTTTTGGAAGTAAATCATTTTGCCATTTGAAGTAATTCTTTGTGCAAACAACTTAGTTCCTTACTCTTCTATGATGCACATGGACAGAGACAGTTAATCTGTTCCAAAACAAGCACTTATGATTCAGGTTATCTGAGAAGCAGAAAAACCTATTTGTGGTTCTATCTGTAGCTGCTTCTTTCCTTAAGCAGGGAATACTCTAAATTAGCTTGAGTAGAACTGTGCGTCTACACTCATGTAATGCATCTGCACAACACCTGATCTGGCTCAGGTATACCACCACTCTGTACTACATTATAAAGCGTGGAAATTTACTAAGCAGCCTCAGGGCTCAGACAAATGATCAAGTCATCCAATTCATCTGAGCTAATTAATTGGCTATGTTCTTAGTTTGCCTCTGAGAAACATGAAGTGAAATGACATCTTAATAAAAGAAGGTTAAGGCATACTATCTCTGGTACAGCCAGATATCAGATTTTTTAATTCAGGCTAGCTCATCAGCCAAGATAATCCAGATATTAGCCTGAGTCTTCAGGCTACCCTTCATGTAAGTAGACCCCCGTATTGGGTGTACTGACAAGGTACAAATGCCATTGCTCTTCTGCATGAGCTCTAATAGTGTTATGAAATATCTGTGGATTTGTATTAAAAATTATAATTTCAATATGTTTTTTTCTTTTAGGCTTCTAGATAATATTTTGTGGAGAAAAGCTGAATTGAGTCCCACAATTCTGATGATGCTAATGTGATTTTGTGATTCTTGAAGCTGTTTGTACTGGTTTTGGCTGGGATAGAATTAATTTTCTTCACAGTAGCTACTATGGGGATGACTTGGATTTGCTCTGGGAACAGTATTGATAATGCAGGGGTGCTTTTGTTATTCCTGAGCAGTGCTTACACAGTCAAGACCTTTCTGCTTCTCACACCACCCCACCAGCGAGCAGGCTGGGGGTGCACAAGAAGTTGAGAAGGGACACAGACTGGACAGATGACTCCAACTGACTAAAGGGATATTCCATACCATATGACATCACACTCAGCATATAAAGCTGGAGGAAAAAGAGGGAAGAGGGGGATGTTCAGGGCGATGGCATTTGCTTCCTAATTAATTCCTCAACTCATGAGTTTTCTCACTTGTACCCTTCCAATTCTCTCCCCCATCCCACTGGGAAGAGAGTGAGCGGGGACTATGTGTTGCTTAGGGGCCATCTGAGGCTGAACCATGACACTTTTTGCACCAAGTTTTGGTTGTCATTACCTATGTATTCATCACAAGAATACCTCATTCTGATACAGCGAATGCTTCCCTAGCCTGAAAGAAACTCATTAAAGAATGGAACAATTCATAGGGTGCACACATTTTCTGCTAGTGGACAGTTGCTATCTGCCGTATCCAGTTTTGTAACTCCAGGATACCACTGGAGAAGTCTTGTAGGTATTCTCCGTATGAACAACTAATAATAGCTTGGCAAAATTACTGCATAATATCCAGAAGAAAAAATGAATACCACTGATGTCCTCAGCTTGCTTAGGTAAATATTTTGAAAAAGACAAAAGAATTCTTTTAAGGGTGGTGATGATCAGATCCAAGAGGACAGTTTCAACAAGCAGTTGAGAATCCTCATCAAGGAGTAGGGGCTAATAGAGTTGCAAACTAAGCTCTTTTTTTCACATGAACCTATGAGGCCCTCTGTATCCCAAGATAGTTACTAAAAAAGGAAGAGATATTGCGTATGAAAATAATATTAAATTTTCTCAATATTGTGTGTATGACAGGAAATGGCACTTGAAAGCATTTTTTCATTTTGCAGCCTTGCTATAATAGTTTAATTGCATTGACTATATTATTTGAATAATTCAGTCTTTCAAGTGAAAAAAAAAGCATATTGAATCTGAGACCATAACAAGAGGAAATTATTTGAAGTCCTACTCCTTTTTCACTAATAAAGAAAGTAGACTGAGATGTTGACTTTCAAAAAAAACCCAAACTTTGTCAAACAGCAGGGGGCAATGAAACATAAATCAAAATACAAAAGCTTCTTTACAAAGAAGAGGAAACATAAAGTAGAAAATTGTTATCTGAACATTCTGTTTGCTTTAGTGAATGTTTTATGAGCAGATAAAATGCAAGGGGGGATTTTTTGGAGAGGAAAAGAAAGGAGAAATTTTCATGTAACCTACAACAGTAGATGACCACAGGCTTATATATAGTTTGTGATATGTCAGAAGCTCAATAAATTTTTCTGTAGAAATTTTTAAATGTTTTTAAGTGCCTACTAGTTTTAGGTCTGTAAACATCCTTATGTATCTGTAAGTTGTATGATATAAAACCTATGTGGAAATAAGATTCCACTGAAAACGGAGTTTGGTTTCCTCTAAAAAAATACATTTTAAATAACTTACCACTCTTTCATTGCAGCATATGTTTAGTCTATGTAATTAAGTTTTTTGTCATTCTTATTATTTATACAAAAAAGTATAGTAATTTGACATTTGGGAGCCCTATTTATTATCAAAAGTGCTAACTAGTTTCAAATTTAAATGTAATTATCCATACATGCTGAAACTCATTTTCACAGTAAACATTTCAGAGTTAAATGTGTAATTGTACATTTTGTCATTCAAATGAAAGATTACTCATCTCCTTAGCTTACTAATATACGGAGTATATAGCATATACTTTTGAGTCATATAGTCGCTTACATGAACAATGTGTACCAGAACTTCTTAGATTTGCAATGTCAGACCTTTAAGAGACATACTTTTACTGGTGGTACACATGCATCATCTGTCAGAAATATTAACGGTGAAATAAATGTACAGTAGGAGGAATGGAAACATTTACATATAAGAGTGTTCAAGCCCCTGACAAAGAAAAAAGGATGTAGCATGTCTTAGTGCCCGTTTTAGCAGTTACATTCCAAGGTAAAGATTTTCTCAGAGTGAAATCCATTAAAGCACCTGAAAGCCGAAGCTGACCTATGCCAAATGCCAAAGCAGTATTAGGAGATGATCTATACAAGAGTGTCCTGAAAAAGAAACATTTTCAGAGGTTGTAAAGCTTTCCACTAGACCTAGCACTTAGTTTGTACTAGCCTTTTCTGCCTGTAAGTACCAGTAAATAAAAAGTTTTGCCTCAGCCCCTGCATAGGATAATGAAAATATCCAGTTCCCCGGGCATTTACTTCATGTTAAGTTAGCCTGCTCATACCTGTTACTAACCAAGCCTATACATACCAGAAAACTAGGTGAAAATTTAAAATGTTTAGTTTATTTCAATGAAAAGATTAGGACAGATGTTTATGGTTGATATTAATAAAAGGAAATAAAAAACAAGAAAGTATTTCAAATCAGTCTTGGATCCTTTCTGATCTTCTCATGTGATCTTACTCTTTTCTGAGGTAGAATCTTTTTATCCTACTTTTTGAAAAAACAGCCCTTTGTTGATTTCTATTGCCTGTGTCTATTAGCTTTAGTAAATAGGACCATTTATCACTCTTGGACCCCTATAACTGGCTCATCTACGTTGCTACAGACTACTTCATATTATTTCCAGCATTCTCTTTCCTCTTCCAAGCCTTTCCGCTTTCATTGACTCTGATAAATCAGTTAAGTTTCTCGATTCTTGGGCTAGACTTCATAGGGATCTCCAACAAGACCACCTCCTGCAGAAAACCCAGTTGGACACAGCAGTGGGTCTGGGCACCTCTGGCATGTGCAGGATTGTTTTGCTGTCACTCCTGGAGTCAAAAAGATGTAAAACTGCAGTTAGTTCTTTTACATAATACGCATAATCTTCCCTGAATCATAGGAAGATTATCAGATGTTGTATTTATTTCTGCCATTGTCTTTTTAAAACAATTTAAAAATACAATATTAAAAAAAAAAATATAAAGGAAAACTAGGAGATGCTCTCTCTATATGTTATTATGTATCACTACATAAATAACCTTTAAGGCTGTAAAATAAACAGTTTGTACTAAATGGGAATTCACATATAGATAGCTATACTGTATTCTGACAACTCTGCATGCTTTTGTCTTCAACTACATGACAACACACTTCATTCTTTATGTACTTTTTGACTTAGATAACTATCTCTGTCATCATCAGATAGAAAACACTGAGAGGTTGCAGTAATATTATACGAAGAAGTACAAATATGTAATCTCAATTTCTAGGTGCTAAAGTTCTTCAAATTTAAGTATATTCATTTAACATTGTCCTGGTTCAGCCAGGAT